>JANHFT010003450.1:39117-51284 GCA_032467955.1 Pseudoxenodon macrops
GATACATTTGTCAAGAATCATAAGGTACAACACTTAATGATAGTCATAGGGTACAAATAAGCAATCAGGAAACAATACCAATAAAAGTCCTAAGGATACAAGCAACAAGTTACAGTCCTGCAATCACAAGTGGGAGGAGATGGTGATAGGAAGGATGAGAAGACTAATAGTAATAGTAATGCAGTCTTAGATAGTTTGACAGTGGTGAGGGAGGGAGAGAGAGAGAGAGAGAAAGAAAGAGAGTTTTGTTTCAACAGGATTTCTATTATTGTTTTTTTTAACCATTTGTTTTTAAGTTTTCCACTAGAGGGCAGGAGAGCTCCAGTAACAGCTATAGGTTACAGCTGGTTATGATCAGACAGGGATGATATTGGAAGAAACCCATTTTGAAGAACTAGAGAAGCATGTCTATTTTGATAGACTTTTCCTCCTTATGCTTCTCTCTCCAGCACACCCCAATATCTTAAAATATGCTATCTTTTAAAATTATTATGTAATGCAGGTAAAGCATGGGGCAAATACAAACAAGTCATTGTAGTATTTTGAATATGTTTGGTAGTGCAAAGTTTAGGTTTCTGCCCTGAAAGTCCACATCTGGAAATGAAAGTTGCTTTCCAGCACAAACAAAGTTGGGAAGAGACTATAAATATGCCTATTGGAATCTGAACAGTTTATTTTACCACCTCCTCCTTCCAGAATTTAAAATAATTATTCAGGAGCCAGGGACTAAAAGCTATGATGAAGAGTCATTATTGCTGTATGATCCTCTCTGGAAGTTACCCACAACTACTGGTAATTCAGTGGAACTTAGTTTTTAATTGACTTCCAGACTGCTGACTGTGTAGAGCAAGGGTTTCAAACTCACGGCCCATGGGCAGGATGTGTCACATGCTGGCCACGCCCACACCTGGTTTAGCCAAGCGGGGAAAAGTCGTGATACATCATGTGACAACGACGTAGCAATGTGAGTTTGACACTCCTGGTGTAGAACATTGCCTGCTGTTCAGAAATGATCAGAAAACATGGGAAGTTACTGGATGGAAGCTACAATCTGACAAATGTTAAAATTTGCATCCATAGGGATCTATCTATTTTTCAATGTCACTATGTGCTTTGCTTGGTTTTGACTTAGTGGCTTATAAACTATGGTTTACATATTAGTTGATTGCATCTATCTTCCATTGCTCAAACCAAGGATAGTATCTAATCATGTTAACTAAGAAGTCTTCAGTGGGATCAGGTCAACTTCCAATTCACCATTGGCAAATCCCATTCTCCCAGCCTCAACCTCCCCTTCCCTATGGGGCTAATGTTATTTGATTGGCATCAATGCATCTGCTGAAAACCATGCCACCATGAGAGGACAGTTGCTTTGTTGCTCATCCTCCTATTGTCACCCATTCTTTCTGTTTGCTCATGTGGCTAAGATGGAGAGGATAAACAGTCTACGTCACTACAAGCTGGAAAGAATCATAGTTGTCACTCCTTGTTCACAATTCTCTTTATCTTTTTGAGATGTTTTTTTTTGTTCTTCAGTTCTCTCTCCTCTTTCATTGGTTGATAATGCAAAGTGCTAGAAACACATGGAAAAGAAAGGGCCCACTTGCCTTAGAGCGTCTGAACACTTGGATCTGGTGCTAATATTAAACTATCCCACAAAATTGCTAAGTAATAGTGAGAAAAGAAAAAAAAAAGCAATAATTCAATCCAAAATGTTCTTCCAAATTTTCAGCCTTTGTAATTAGAAATATAGCAAATTTGACTGAGCCCAGCCCTGATTGGAGGAAGAGAGATGGAGCTTCATCACTGGAAGTTTTCAAGAAGAGACTGAATTGCCATCTGTCAGAAATGGTATAGGGTCTCCTGTTTGAGCAGTGGGTTGGACTAGATGACCTGCAGGGTCCCTTCCAACTCTGGCAGTCTATTCTATTCTATGCTCAACTTTACATGGGCAAAATAATTATAAATTCCTTTGTCTTTCATGGGTAACATAAAACGAGATGCCCAGGTTGAAAAGTCTCATTATAAGAAATCTATGCATTTTCATTCCTCCTTCCTTTCATACATTTTATCTTAACAAACTTCCTCAATGTTTTCTTGGACAGTCATATATTACGCTAAAACGTGGGGTCTTTGATTACAGTTGTTGACGAAGCCAAAACACAAAGAATGGGATCGCATATTGCACTAAGCCAAGCCTACTGTACTGCATTATGGTTTAGCAAAATATGTGAACCTAGTTACCCAGGGTGTGAGTTTTGTGCCCAAGGGGAGAGTTTGGACCACTTTCTCCTTAGTTCTATTCCAATATTCTAGTCCAGCTTTCCAAATTCTCATGGTCTCCAGGTAGGGTCAGCTACAATTAAAGAATTGCCAGGAGCACAAACATTGGCAGTGAGGGCTATAGATTCAAGCAACTTTGCTTCTAGTCTCTCTTCCACTCTAACCATGGTTATGCAGCATGACCCAGACTTCCTGAAGCCTGCAGTATATAAAAGCTCTGTTGTATGGGATGATTGAAGTTACTATCAAAAGAGGCAACCAAGTTGAATAACATCCTCACAAAGCATTCTGAAGGTCACCACAGTCCAGAATTTGCCATAAAACTATGCATATTCTGGTGTTTAAATTCCAAGCACTGTTTAGTAAAGTTTTCAGCTAAAAAGTCCCATATTTGCCGGAGAAGGAAGACCACCCTGAATTTCAATAACAGCTTGCAATAAAATCTTGGCTTTTAAACAATGCCTTGGCTGTTCTTTAGCTTTATGGATGTTATTTTTTAAAAACTAAAATGAATACTTCCACTGTCTTTAAATCATAACGTGTGCACACTGTTTTATTTCTTTGCAATGGAGTTTTTAAAAAATCTGAAATATGTTGAATGGAAGAGAGTCAAGGTCACAGAAGTGCACTTAAAATGAACCCCAAAGCTGAGAAAATTAATATATTATAAGCCCGGTTTGTGATTTCTGCTGTGAAATTATGCCTGGATTGCTAGTTTCTGTCTGTTGTACATTTCTGTGTTTCTTCTAAATATAATTCAAGTGGAATGAAGATGGATGGTGGGGCCTCATGAATGGAACACACAATCACTAAGGCACATGGAGAGATGCCTCCATCTCTCATTCTGTACAAACTGGCAAAAACTTCATCCCCATTCTAGGCTTAATGAGATTGCTGTAATCATATCTAAAGAAAGAAAGATTAGATAGGGACCACCTCTAGCCAAGTCTTATATTGTTGCTGGACATGAACTTGGCTAGGAGAAAAGGTGGATTGATTGGACTGATTAATTATGTGCCATCATTGTTATCGACAGAAACATGTCCTCCATGATTAAATTAATGACATAGGGATTAATCAGCACTCCCATCCTTTTTGGATGGAAGGTGACTCTCTCAGATGGAGTCTCAGAGGGTTGGAACAAGATAGAAGCCATCAGCTGGTACTTTCTTAATGAGTTCTAGTTACCACTTATGGAGAGCTTCTAAGTAGGCAGAAAATGGTCATACTTGTGTAGCAATTCTCCTCTCCCTGATTTCACCCCATTCAGCCTGTTGTCTGAAGGCATTTGCTTTTTCTTGAACACAGAAGTTCTCTCCATCAATATAGGGCACTGATAAAACAACGCAATCACAACTGAAACCTGCTTTCATTTAGTTTAAGACATTACAGTATGCCATATCCTGCCTTGAGAGACAACTACCATTCACTTTATTGTCATGCCATCCAACCCCTACTCAAGTAGCTTTCAATCAGCATAACAGCATTTGTGAAATACCGATACTTTGTTGAAGTTAATATCCCAGTTGCAATGTATGGCTGTGAAAGTTGGACCATTAGGAAGGCTGAATGCCAAAGAATTGAGGCCTTTGAACTATGGTGCTGGAGAAGACTCCTGTGAGTCCCTTGGACTGCAAGGTGATCAAACCGGTCAGTCCTAGAGGTCAACCTTGATTGCTCTTTAGAAGGCCAGATCCTGAAGATGAAACTCAAATACTTTGACCACCTAATGAGAAGGAAGGACTTACTAGAGAAGAGACTAATGCGGGGAAAGATTGAGGGCAAAAGAAGAAGGCGACAACAGAGAATGAGGTGGCTGGATGGAGTCACTGAAGCAGTCAGTGTGAGCTTAAATGGACTCCAGAGGACAGGAAGGCCTGGAGGAACATTGTTCATGGGATCGTGATGGGTCAGACATGACTTTGCAATTAACAAGAACAACAAAAATTAGCTAATTCAATAACCAGCTCAAACATATTGTGTAAACACTGGAAGAGCATTGTGTCAGCATAGCATTGTTTTGTTGATATAGAGTATGCAGATAAAGAATATGCGTATTATATGAACACAAGCCATAGGCATCTCAGGACTTCAACTATAATAATTGCACTTAGAGCTAACATTATTTATTGAACATTACTCCTTTATTGAACACCTGCTTTTCCTGCATAAAACTTAGACTCTTCCTACCACAGAAGCATATGTGCATTTCTAATTATTCAGATTAGAAACAAACACCGTTCATCAGGATAATCCCTTATGGCATTGACCACCTCATCTATGAAGCTTATGAGTGTGCCCTTAACAAAAAAAAGCAGGAAAACATAGTTGAAAGCTGGAACCATTAAAAGATCTTGAAGCTGCTTCAACCATGAGATGAAAATAATATTAAGGCAATGCTGTAAGGACGGGCCATATAAAAACAATCTTCCTCAGCAGAGGTGGGTTCCTACCGGTTCTATCCGGTTCTATAGAACCAGTAGTAACTCTGTGGTGACGTCACAGAGCCGGTTCCATCGGTGTCTCCATGGGCGCCGCCATTTTGGATTTTGCTTCTGCAGATGCGCAGCTAATTTTCGCTGCGTGTGTGCATGCTTCACGCACGCATATGCAGCGCGACCCTGAGTGAACCAGCAGCAAAAAGAAGCAGAACCCACCCCTGTTCCTCAGATGTTGTGTTGTGGTTAGGGTGACATGAGATGGAGACTTTAGGAAAGCAGCTCATGCAATAGTTTTTCTTAGACTGCTACTGAAATCAAGTTTATATGTAAAGTTAGGATGAAAATGCTGTTCTTGTTCATTTTATAGTCTGCCTTTTCTCCAGACGTTGTCAGGGTACATAGTATTCCTTCCAATTTTACCTCTATTATGACTATGCTATTAAGCAAATGAGAGAGAATGACTGGCCTAAAGTTCTCTTCCAGGGTTGAAGGTGGATTTGAGCCTCTTGCACTACACCACCATACAGTAAGAGCACCCTGACGTTTTACCCAGAGTCAGGATTGGATTTAGACATTAGCTACAGGAAGCTATACCTGTTTGGGAAGCGCTAACAGAGAGAAAGACTGTGAAACAATTGAACTTAGCAAGAATGCTGTGAGCATAACAAACATGAGAGGGACTAGGGATGAATCATCTTTAAACAGCTATGAATCTATACAGGAGGTCTTCATAAATGGACTGTCATATAAATAATAAAACTATGATAAATGAAAAAAAATTGAGTGACCCTAAATTGTAGCATTCTTAGCTTACACCTAAATCCAATTCTGACCAGAAATTGTATATTTAACTAAGAAAATAAAACACAAGTAAAGAAAAATATTTAATTACTATTATTTATTTCTGCTTTGAAAAACACTGCGACTTTTAAAAGCTGTATAGGTATTTTAAAAATTATCATCCTGAGCACTGCAGTGAAAGAAAAGATATTGTGTAGACTGCAATTATGAGAAGCAATTTACAAAAATAATTTAGGGGAATACTTGTATTGGATCACTTAAGGCACTGATTTCATTTGTTGAGGCACAACCCTTCTTGGTCAAGATCCAGTTCATGGGCAAATACAAATATGTAAGTTTAGCTGTAAAGTGTATGATCTTTTTCCATGGTACGGATGCCATAATTATTACTAAAAATAAATGTTATAGAGATGTGGGAGATCAGCTTCATGATTTGTGCTAGGTTCAATCAAACTGCAAGTGAAAACGCAGCTTTAACTGAAAAATAATAATCTTGGTTTCCTTAGATTACTTGTACTAGAGGTAAAATTTACTATCATGACTTCGCAGTGATCCATATTGATTTTTAAATTGATTTTTAATTAATAACTAAATAAAAGCAAAGCACAAAAATAAAAGTGATAGTGATACATACACTGTCGAAGAAAAGAAAAACCATGTGATTGCGATTTTTGATGTTTCTTGCAGTCTTCCCGTTAGCAAAGTCAAGGGGAAAGTAGACAGAAAGTTAGAAATCATGGTCAGGTGAGATCCTTGCTTAATGTGGGCCTCACTTAATGACAGCTGTTACTAAGCAATGTGGTCACATGACAACATGCTTTACAATCACTTTATTTAGTGACAGAAACTCCAGTCCTAACTGCTGTCATAGGCCCAGGATTACTTACATAATACAAATGGTCAATTGGTTAATCCTTCCCACTTCATTTTTTTATGTGTCAAATGGTGCTGAGTATGATTCAATAATGGTTATGCTGCTGAAATAATTTACCTGAGTATATTTCATGTTCGGGAGGAACTATTTTCTGACCATAAGTATATTTGCATACTTTTGGTGGACCTTCTCCCGCTTATTCTCTTGAATATTCAAACTTAGAACTAGGAACACAAATTGTTATTCAAGCTGCTTTGCTTTCATTCATTAATAGAATGAGACCTTTGAGGAAAAAGCTGTCTTTGAAATCTTTATAAATAACACTGTGACATCATTGGCATTTCTGGCATTGATATATCAACCCTTGTTGAAGCAAATTGTTTTATTGAGAAGAACAAAATGAAGCATAAATTCAGATTCCATTGACATTAGAATTATTGGCCTAAATTAAGAAATATCACAAAATCCCATCTGTAATGAATATCAAGGATAAGTATTCAATACTACTGCCAATAAAAAATAGAGGCAAAAAGACCTTCAGCAAATGATATTCACAGGAGAGAGCAGCTGCTTCTATGGTACTAATTAATTTAGCACATACTGTATTGAATCAATGATAACATCCATAAAGAATGAGACCAGCACCATTTCAAGGTATGAATATGTTCCTTATGTTCTTCGTAAGAATTAAACAATCTGTCCTGGGAGGAAGACAATTTGATGAACAAATCAGGAGCCTCTGAAAATAGATAGCTTTTGCATTAGGGCGAAATGGAGTTTTGCAATTGTCCCCTTCCCAATTTTTAAGACACTATGGAAATCAGCTGTCATCAGAATTAGAGGGAAGGAAGACCCATACTCTTTCCCTGACTAGCCAATTCCTCTAAATCTTTAATTCCAGCAGCTTTTAGGCTGCTGGATAAACAGATTTTGGTAGATAAACAAGTTTTGAGCAAGTGATTTAAGAGATACTTTGCATTTTTAAGTCATCAAGTGTGCTTTTAGGGGAGGCATAACTTTTTTTAAAAATTCTAGGCCCAATTAGTCTTTGTTAGCTGGGATTCATTTCACAATGGCTTTGAGTCACTTGATTTTTCTCCCCATTTTGTTAATCTGTTATTTTGACTATGGTGTATAGCACTGTGCTTTTAATGGAGGCTGGCTTCTAAATGTTTTAAGAAACCGTTTAAATTGTTGAAACATTTTATATATTATGTGTTGAGTCACGTATTTTATTTATTTCAGCTGAAGGACCTTATGTGCAGATGAATTTGAATGTGTGGATGTATTTGCATACACAGCTCACCTTTAAATAAATAAGAGTACATCAACAGCAACTCCATTTAAATAAATAAGAGTCCATCAACAGCAACTCCATTCCTTTCAAAAGAGGGGAAGATTCAGGAGGCCTAGAAATATTAGGCTACCACTGGAAGACATGAAAGGGACGTGGTGGCTCAGTGGCTAAGACTCTGAGCTTGTCAATCAGAAAGGACTGCAGTTTGGCAGTTCGAATCCCTAACACCTCGTAATGGAGTGAGCTCCCGTTACTTGTCTCAGCTTCTGCCAACCTATCAGTTCGAAAGCATGTAAAAATGCAAGTAGAAAAATAGGGACCACCTTTGCTGGGAAAATAACAGCATTCTGTTCGCCTTCGGCATTTAGTTATGCTGGCCACATGACCACAGAGACGTTTTGGGACAGCGGTGGCTCTTCAGCTTTGAAACGGAGATGAGCACCGCCCCCTAGAGTCAGGAATGACTAACACATATGTGCAAGGGGAACCTTTACTTTTTAGAAAGACATGAGTTATTCACAGAAGATCCTCACAAACTCACAGAATTGGGAATCAGGCTACCTGTAGCTTGCTGTAAGGTTTCAGAGAGAGATAGAGGATCTCACAAAGTTCAAGACAATCACATCTAGCTAAAAACTGAATGAGACTTTGGACATTGAGCATAATGGCCCACTGTTTGCTGAAGTGACAGTTAAGACAGAACCCAGAAAATTGGAATCTAGATCTTTTCAGAAGGTTTCCTTTGAACTAGACTCCCACGCTATTTGTGCCTTTCTTCAGAAGGAAAAAAACAACAACTTGCCTTCAGTTCAGGATTTGAGGCTTTTAAGGGTCTATATTCTTCAAGAATCAGGACAGAGCTTAATAAGAGTAGATTCAAGATAAAAGTCTGTAAAGGTCTTTAATTTGTTCTTTTAGAAGTTTGCTGTAGATCTGCACTTATAGTCTGCCTTGTGATAAAAATATAATGAATGCTTTCAAATAATTAAAATAACTATATATTTCTTAAATTAAGCATACAATGCAGCTTACATTTGTTTTAACAAAAGTAACATTTAATTTAGAAGCTAACTACACAAATATTAAAACCTCAGTTTTAGCATATCTGTCATTCTTTTAGCAGTTCTTCAAATAAAGTATTTCATTTTGGCAATCTGCTAGACAATTCACTAGACAATTATTATTAGATTAATGTAAAAATGGATGCATCACCAAAACATAACTACAATCATGGCACTGTCAATACAAAGCAAACTTTTTATATCCACATGGTTAGTACATGGTTTGTATAAGAATATAGAAGTTTAATTGCATTTTACTGTTCTGGTAGAATAGCCAGAAGGGTCTGGAGGAAAAGTTAATCTATATCAAGAAGAAAGAATCATATAGTAGAAAGGGGCCATTTAAAACTAGTCCAATTTAGTGCCTGGTATAGTCCAAATTAATATTGTCCCTTCCCATGTGGCCACTAGGTCTCATTTAATCACATTTAATGAAGGCGAACCTATTAGCTTAGTGACTAGTTCCATTGTATAACTGCTCTTTGTTTTAGGACATTTTTTTCTAAAAGTCAATTGAAGTCCTGTAAATTATGTCTATTAGTATGCATAATGCAATAATGGAGAAGTTGTGCCCTTCTGCCCTCCTTTCAAGCATTTGAAGAATACTACCACGTTGCCTTTTGCTCCTTGGATGAGAAGTGATGCTGTGTGCAATTTGAAGGCAGAGATTGCTTAGTCCCCTGCTAATAATAGTATTAAATAGTATTACGAGATGAATTACAATTCACTTTATTGCATATTTTACAAATGCATGAGGCCACCCAGAGCCCTGGTGTCCATTACTTCTACATGATCCACAGGAATGTGTGTGGCATTTCTGGAAAGGGAATTCAGGTCTTCAGTATAATGAAAGAAAGCTCCAGCCCTTCTTTTTTGCAGTTCAAACAAGCATATATTTTTGGCCAAGTCAAAAACTTCATTTCTAAGTTCAGCTGGAATGGAAAAATGTCCTAAAGAGATTCACTGAAAAGCAGGATACGGTTTGATTTACTGCGGTTAGAAAGCACTGAGGAAGAAATACAAATGCAAATTTTAATGTTGCTCTTGGCCATTAGAAATATGCTCCCAAAAGGACAGTTGCTTTCCTCAGAAGTTCTTTGTGATTGATATAAAGGGGGATCTTCTTGTCCACCACCTGCCATCGCACCAACACTTCAAAGTCACAACCCTGGAGAAACTGGAGAAAGAAATCCCAGACAGGGAAAAGAATTTGGTTACAATTAGTTTCCCTGCAGCCTCATGAAAGCCAGACGGAAACAGTCTTGGAACATGTGATATGAGTAGATTGCCTCAAAAACCTCAGTAAATCTATTAATCCGAGATTGATGAGAATAAAAATCATTTGTAGGGTCTGCACTTTTTCTCTTTGCTTAATGCAATATACAATACAGCGTATATGACTATGTCTGCAGTAGACCTGCTGAATGTTCCTCTTATTACATTGTCAGGAATTGTGATCCATTCTCTACCTCATACCTCATGGACATGCAGGCGTGTCCACATACACACATACACAAATGCACAATCTTTCTTCTCTGTGTACATTTCTTTCTTTACCATGATTTTGACTTTCGCCTTTCAAAGTGCTTCCCTAAATTTATCTGGACCCTTCATCTATCTCCCTGGGCACCCACCACCCTGGGTTTTGTTCAAAGAATCTTAGAATCTGCATCTTGAGGCTAGCATGATGGTAAGAAGTGACCTGGTGACACGTACTGAATTCAGACGCTTCATTTCGACATCGTTCTGATCTTCAAAATGTACATTGATGGCCACTGTCTCTATCCAAGCATTGTCTGTGTTCCTTGGATCATCCACATACCCTTTATATATCTGGAAGAATAAAGGATTCAGAGAGAGAGAGAGAAAAGACAGAAAGGCTGGTATCATTCAGAGGATAGGGCAGTTTCTTATTAATCTAAAGAACAACTTTCACAAAGGTGTGTAGTAGTAAATGTTTAAAAAGTACAATTCCTTCTGGAAAAGATGCTGGTGGCACTATTATTTTATGATAGAAAATATATTTAGCTCAGATGCCCTAGAATGGAAGGCATTTTTCTGTTTCTGATGTGTGTTGTGAGGTTAAAAAGGTTTTATAATGCCTTACAATACATGGATAAAATCAACCCCGATTTTAACTGGGAAACTATATCAAACCAAATCCAAAAGTACTTATATACTATTTAAAAGACTATCAAAAATCTAGGAAGGAAAGAAACAGCCTAGACATATCTCTTCCAGCAGCCAACACATAAATAAGGCAAGAACAATACCAGATAAATGATCAGGGAAGAAATAATTACCCTAATCCAGGAACCATCAAAGAAGAAGCAGATCCCCAACAAAACAGCAAAGCAAGCTACTATATTTAAGCAGTCAGCCATCCACTTTCCTTCACACTAATGAAGTTACCCAACCTGGTTAATGAAAAGTTGACAAAAGCAACCAAGGTAGCATTAAGACCCAGCCCTGACCTACAGACTTGTGAAAATGGATTAAAAAGTCTACTTTGCTAAATATTCAGGACCTTACATAATATGGTACATATAGAAATTCTTCTTAATATCAATAAATAAAATGTGCATCACCCATGCTTTGTCTTTGGTAAACTGCAAAATACTGCAAAAATGAAAACTTTCTGTACTGTTAAAAAGTCATCTTAAAAAACATGATTCATTTTATATTGTGTCCACATTTATGCACTATATAACCCCAGCATCACAAGTGCAATTCTCTACTACTCTCATGTCTTTAGGAAGATAGTGGGGAAAGTGGCTAATGTTCTATAATAGTGATGGCGAACCTTTTTTTTCTTGGGTGCCTAAAGCACGCATGGACAAAAGTGCACACATGCATGCCCACATCCATAATTCAATGCTACCCACCGCACCCTGCCTCCCTGCGCATGCGCACACGACCCCCCTGCGCCCTGTTTTGGGTTTAGCAGGCCTCTATGAAGCCTTCAGAGGCCAGAAATTTACCGAATTCCAGTGGGCCCGGTAGGCCTGTTTTTTACCCTCCAGAGGCTTTCTTGGAGCCTGGGGAGGACGAAAACAGGCTAACCCCTCCCTCCCCAGAGGCCCCCCGGAGGCCCTCTGAGGCTGGAAAAAGTTCATTGCCTGACTTCTGGTGGGACCAGTAGGCTCATTATTTGCCCTCCGCAGGCTCCAAGGCTTTCTTGGAAACTGGGGGAGGGGGGCAAAAATGACCTACCCGCCCCCCCGAAGACCCTTTGGAGGCCAAAAACACCTTCCCAGAGCCACCGTGTGAGCCCTCTATTTAGTTGGCATCCAAAACGAGCCATGTAGAGACTCCTGGCAGGGGAGGGGCAGCGGGGGTGGGGCCAGTGTGCGCATGAGCTAAGCTAGGGCAACGGCTCGCATGCCCAAGATATGGCTCTATGTGCACAT
>JANHFT010003450.1:54973-73531 GCA_032467955.1 Pseudoxenodon macrops
TGTGGCTCCCAGTGTTTTCTTTTCTGTGGGAAATGGATCCAAATGGCTCTTTGAGTGTTTAAGGTTGCAGACCCCTGATCTATTGAAAGGATCTATTGAGTCCATGAGTTTCCTGCTATGTAAAAGGGCCTATTTATGTCGGTATTCTCTGGGCATCACTCAGGTAGCCATGCAGTCCCCAGGCAAAGCCTCAAATGCTTGACATGGTAAAGATAGCAGGTCTCTTTATTATTGGTTTAAGTTCAGAATTTTACCAGGTTTGTTTTTCGGAATCTGAAAATATAAATGTTATTGCATTACAATGCATCACTGCCTTTTAACTGAGATAACTGGCACTTTTTACAAAGCATACAAAATTATTGTTTAAATTTCATGCATGGGCGATACTGGCCCCAATGTCACCCTTTCAGCATTTTTCTCTGGGTCTAATTTTCCCTGTCACTGTCAGGAAACTCTGGATGATTCACTTTCGCTCTAAGAACGCTAAATGCACTTGTTTGTTCACTTGCTCGCTGCCAAATGACTGGAAGGTGGCTTTCGTTTCTTCCAGGAAATTGGGATTAATGTTTATGTACTCTTCTAAAAAGGCATCCACAGGACAATGGAAACAGTAAGAGAAATCATAAAAAAATAATAGCACATTACTGAAAAAGATGTAAACTTAAATCTTAAAATATGTTAAATTACAAGCATTACAATACTCATTCATTTGAAAGAGTACAAGTGGTCCTCGATGTATGACCACTTTTCCAAAATTTCCATTAAGCAAGATAGTTGTTAAGTGAGCTTTGCCCCATTTTTCAACTTTTTTGTCATGGTTGTTAAACGAATCTTGCAGTTGTTAATTGGATCCCGTAGTCATTAAGCAAATCTGGTTTCCTCCGTTGTCTTGGGTTATCAGCTAGGGCGGTTACAAATGGTGATCACATGACCCTGGGACACTGCAACTGTCATAAATACATGGCCAGTTGCCAGGAATCCTAATCTTGATTATGTGAATACTGGTGTGACAGTCAAGAACTACCTGTATGTAATGCTACCTGTTAGATGTGGGTCGACCAAGAAGAGACAGGACTCAGGAATTCCATAAGCAGGTTTTATTGCTGGCTTCGGCTATTCGGAGACTGCCGGCAAACCGGCAGAGCGCCTTTTTTAAAGGGCTCTGGTTTACCTGCCAGCCACTGACAGCCGTTTATTTTCCCCGCCACTAGATTAGCCAATCAGTGGCGGCTAGATAAATACCTTGTATGAGCATGCGTACATAACAGAATCAGAGGTGTTTCACAACGGTGAAGTTCAGCATCTCTGGCTATGAGCCTTTTTGGTTTGAGGCCACTGAACATTTTCACCTCATTCTTTCACTAGCCTTATTGTTATGATCTTCTATCAAGAGAATCTCTGGGTGCAAGTAACCTGACTTTCTTTTAAATGCTGAACAAAATATAATCACACCTATAATTTGACTCTGGAATGTGCACTCTCAACATATCTTGATCAAACGACTGTGAAGTTGAAACATATCTTGATCAAACGACTGTGAAGTTGAAAAGGAGAGCAATTTCCTGAATAAGATACTTCCAAATGGCATATTTTGTTATCTGCTATAACTGCTGCACTTGAAATGGAATATTTGAGTTCAAGCATAAATATGCTTGATAAAGCACATCCATGATAGGACTCTGTTTGACTTCCAAATTCTCATGTGAACTAATTTTCAACCCAAAGTGGACACAGTAACCAAGATTCCCTCTGACTCACAGTGGCAGTCCATCCTTGACAGTATAAGTGCCATGGAAACTCTGCCTGTTGATCTCTCCATCCAGGCTGTTGAAGTTTATTCTTGAAAGCTTCTCCAAATTGCTGGAAGATAGGAGCAAAACATTTGTCTTTTTAGCATCTTTGGCCACTGAAACACACCTTTTAAGTCATAGGACCTCAATGTAACAAAAAGTAATCAGTAGAATATTTGTGATAGAAGCAAACAGAAGCAGCAGCTCCCTAAAAAAATTAGACAATGGCCAGGTATAGTGAGAGGAAGCTAGCGGTAGGAAGCAGCTATTAGAGCACTTACTCTCTCAGGAACTTTGGTGTAATATCCTCTTGTGTTTCAGAACTATAGAACGGTGGATTATAGATATCGAACTCTGTCTGCCAGGGGGGAAAAAAGACTACTTTAGACTTCAGTTTTGCATAGCAAAATGTACACTCATTTCAAGTACAAGGTATCTTGGAGAATTCTAAAGTGAAAACTGAAATTCTTTCTAAATTTCCTTAGGCACTAGTTGTTGTAGCTTTGTTGTTCTTGTAAGATGAAAATGAGCATACCGTATAATCAACAAACATGGTTGCTCATGCATGAGCAATAGTTATATGGATATGCATGACACAAAAAGGAAACAAAACAAAAGGAAGCAAAATCTACAAGGCAACGCCATTTGCTACACATTTCAATATCTTTTTTTTTAGCCTTGCTTCCATCATGTCCATAGAGTGTTTGCTTGTGTTCTTTAAGCTTCTCAACTCACATCTTTCCCTTTTAAAGGGTCTCGTTAACTCCCTCTGAACTTCCCATTCTTCACACTGTAGTCTGTTGCAATTCAATCCTTAATAATTTTTGCTATAGGATCAAATCACCTCTACATATTTTTCTACTTGTCCTTCACTTTTTTTATTTAAGCTCTATTCATGACCTATTAATTCTTGACCCAATCTCTTTTTTTAATCACACCCACTTCTAAAGCATTCCATTCCTACTTCATTCAATTAACTTTATATTTTTCCTAACATATTCAACTTTCAATTCCATATAACAAAGTGGGGAGAGGCACACTCTTTACACAGACATTTTTTACTTCTTTCAACAAGCATTACTTCCTCACTGTAAACAGATACTATCCATTATTTTTCTATCAGCATTTGCACTCCTTACAATGTCTCCATCTATAAACTGAGTTCAGAGCTAAAACAATGGTGACATTCAAAAATTTTTACTACCGGTTCTGTGGGTGTGGCTTGGTGGGTGTGGCAGGGGAAGGATACTGTAAAATCTCCATTCCCTCCCCACTCCAGGGGATGGCTACTGCAAAATCCTCATTTTCTCCTGATCAGATGGGATTCAGGAGGCAGAGAATAGATGGGGGCAGGGGTGGTATTTACTGGTTTTCCGAACTACTCAAAATTTCCGCTACCGGTTCTCCAGAATTGGTCAGTACCTGCTGAATCCCATCTCTGAGCTAAAGCCTCTAAAATAGGGTAATCAGATCCCACTAAATATATTTATTTGATTGTATAGGTATTTAGTTTATAGTTTTCCAGAATTCTCAGAATTGTAGACCGGTGAATTTATGTAGAATTTTTGTTATAGTATAGGAGATCCGCAGCACAGAATTCGGATTTGTTAATTTAAGGATAATTTAAATAAATACTACTAATATGCTTGGTCCATTTGGCATTAATCAGAATAACAGAACCAACTCTCTAAATTTAAGATTCCTACCTCCCATGGCACCTTCTCATCCGGCACAGGAAAACGAATGACAGTAGACTTTGGATACAAGAGGTTCCTAGAACTCACATGAGACAGGGTGAATAAAGATTCTGAAACTTCCTCTGCTTGTTGCTCCTTTGTTTCAACAGCCCTGCTAGGGACTGAAAAAACCCACAGTACTCTATTTGTCATATGCATCATCAATCAATCCAACATTTTTCTGCATTTCCATAATTTTGGAATAGATTCTATTTGCACGTGAGATTAATGGTTTACACCAGTGGTCGCCAACTCCTAGTCCATGGTCCAATGCCAGGTGCAGCCCATTTGGAATCGGGCTATGGTAGTGGTGGGCAAGTGCACACATGTGTATGCATGAAAAACTGCATTTGTGAAAACAACATGTAGGCACAAAACCATCCTTCCCCCCCCCCATCTTCACCTCCACCAGTCTGCCGAGCCAGAGAGATTGGGGAATTCTGCCTTACACTATTTTAAGTTAGAATAATATATTTCATTACACCAACATATTTAATCTTGGATAAGAAACACAAATTATAAAGGCAAATGAAATACCACAGTTTTCCCCATTTCTTCTAATTATATTAAAGTGTTCAACTCCCATAATCCCCTATCAAATAGGGTCCTCGAACAGATTATAGGATTATATTTATGTAATATATTGTTTATTTTATTATGAGAGAGAGAGAGAGAGAGAGAGAGAGAGAGAGAGAGAGAGAGAGAGAGAGAGAGAGAGAGATTGAGATTATCCAATGTGGATATTTTAATTATCCCTCTAAAGGGGAAATAAAATCAATGTTTTTCTCTTCCAGTTCCCATGTTGTGCAACACCTCCCTTTTGAGATTACATCGTCATTCTCACTGTTGGGCTCAGAAATAAAAACATGTACCAGAAGACCTTTGAGAATTTATTTACTCTTTTTATTGTTGTGTTTTTATTGACTGTAATGTTTTTATTCTGTTTTTATATTTCTGTATTATAAACCACTAAGTCTCCCTTTTGTTGAATCTAGTGGTAAACATAATAAACAATGAAATATAATATAGTATATAAGCCAGAAACAAAATGTAACACTGTTTTATCTTCTTCAGCATACTTGTTATACTATTGAAAATTCTTTATGATAAAATGCAGTTTTCCCAAGTTTCTACTCAATTCAGGTTTCTAGATCCAACAATAGTAATAAAAAATTTCTATGCAAGCAATTGATACAAATTCTCACATTTTCATTTAATCAGTCTTCCCTTCTGAGAAAGGCCCATTGCAGAAGGCACATATTGCTTTTCCTCTTTCAGGTTTAAAGGACTTAAAGTGGTGCATATAGAGATCTCGTCTCATTTTTCCTAGGGAGTCAGATGGAGAGTAAGCAACCTAAAGTCACCTAACGAGCTTCACAGTTGAGTGACGACTTGAACCTGAAATTTCCCACATTGCAATCCAGTACCATTAATTAAATCAGACAATTTCTCAGGCAAAGGTGACTCAGCAGTGCAGTAAGGATCAACATGGCTCAGTGAATATTTATTGCGGGAAGTAATATAGCAAATGAGGGATCTGCTATCTTCAAGAAAAATTCTGCCCATGAAGCCACTGTAGCTGAGGTATCTGGCCATTGTTACATAATGTGAATCAGTGCTAAGAAAATCTACATTCATCTTCAAATGAAGCCAAATGAGCAGAACAAAATATAACTTGGAATAGTAAGAATTCTGTTTACTTCTTGTGATACACTTTATATTCAACTTCTAGCAAGTAAAAAATATATACACCACAGTTCCACCATAAAGGATATGTGTGCATTTTTTAAAATATAAAGTGGAAAAGAAAGATTAAGATTCATGAAATTAAAAATGATACTTACGTACATACCAAAATACAAATCTAATGCAAAATGGTTCTCAGCAGTATGTGCTTGCAGTGACACATACCTAAAACAGGAATATCTTCTTCTGTACCAAACCCACTGTTAGACAATGATTGAACAATCCATTGCAATGCCTTTGCAAACTGGAATGTCTAGAGGAGAAGCAATTTATTACACATGTTAATTACTATATTCATTAAAAAGTTACTTTTGAAAAATAAGGTTGGAAGTGCACCTAGTCCCCAAGAAAGAACTCTAAAGTATTTATAGTGTTGGTTCATGTGGTAATCTTTTTACAACTTACTGTTAAAAATTGGTTAACCAATTGAGATATGTGCCTATTTGTATAATGTATCTTATTATATAGCTTAATCAACAAGTTACCATATTTCCTGACACCAGGAATTTAATGACTAAAAGAAGCTTCATTAGTACTGTATATGGGGATCTGCAGAGATGCCTTTACTTCTGAAAGCACAGAGTGTTCTCTTTTAAATACTATAGCATGGCTGACATGATACAACCTTGTATGCTCTCCAGTTCTCTGAGAGAGCTGTCTTATGTCCAGATGAGCCTATGCTTTGCATAAGTTTTCAATATTCTCCAGCTAGGCTAAGCTAAAAGAGCTGAGAGGAAGCTTCAGAAGTCAGCCTTACCTGTTCTTCCAAGTGCAACAACCTTTGTTCCAATAGCTTCATTATTTTCCCCTGATCAAGGCCCAGCATTTCTGTTAGTTTATCCACTCTGGAAAAAAAGATTAGTATTTCAAGCAAGGAGATTGCTTGAACCCTCAAACATGAGATTTTGTGACATAATCAACTGCCTCATATTCAAATAGTTAGGATGTTCTTCCACTACTGAACATACACACATCTTTTCCTACTAATTTGTATTCCGAATCCTAATAGGAACACTAAGAACAAGTGGGGTTTGGAGTAACCAGAAGGCCTAAAATGAGGTGTGCATTAGGAGGGTTATTCAAATCTCTCACATTCTTCTGAATTAAATTTCACAATCTTGATCATGAGCTGACCTGATATTATTACTATTTAAATTGAAAAGACAGTCTTCACCTGTCTGTGATGTGCTGCATCTTCTGCTCAGGAGTGTGTTTTTGTTGAGACTGTTGGAGTTGCAAATAGTTTTCCTTCAGGTACATCTCCCAGGACAATAAAGCTGCCTCTTCGTTCTTCTCAAATTTCTTTTCTGCAGGCCAAATCAAATATAATACATAGATAGATCTCGTCTCAGAAAATTGACAGTTACAGCAGAGACAATTATGTACAAATGGGGTAGGACTCACATCATGACATTTGGATGAAATTAGATTAGATTTCATTAGATTAAATGTTAGATCCTGTGAAGGCCACTTCTCAGTAATGACCCAACTCAATCATTGGTAACAATGGACTTAAGAAGCAAAGAATTGCTGGTGGAATAGAAATTTTTGTTAAAGTTTTTTTCTACCTATCAAAATCAACTTTTAGTGCTTTGCTCCTTTCTCTTCATTATCTTTCAGAATTCACTGATCTGCACCACTATTTCCAAGCCTCCATATTCTCCCATTCAACTGCACTTGCATCCATAATATAATAGGTAGGCATTACTTACTGAGCATTAAAAAGTTACCGTAGTTTGTTTTGTTTGCCTTCCATGGACTGTACAAAAAATGCTTGTTCTTGTAACTTGTCTTTAATAATAATTTGTAGCTCTTCGAACAATATTCCAGGAATCTTTTCCAGGAATCATCTATTTTATATGTTGTTATTTTCCTCAGTCTGACAAAGAATAATTTTTTTCTACCCCATAATCTGCTCACATAACATATCCCAAATATTTGGATTTCAGTCTGCTAAGCATCATAAAGGCACTGTTGGCCTTTATATGAGCAATTGCTCTATGTTTACAAAAAATTCTTGTATTTCTCTATTAATTCACCAGACACACTTACAGGATTTCAAGTATACTCTCAAACTTTCATTGAGATTGATATGATAATGAAACATTTCAGATTCAAAGTCAAAAGGATGCTTCAGAAGATTGGAGGTACCAAAGATAACACCGGAAGTTGGAAATGTAGTGCAAACTCCTTAAATACACTGATATTTTTTTCTGAAATTTTATACCAGCAGCCACCTAATCATGGAAGAAAAGAATTGCAAGGAGGTGCTACATGCTCCGAAACACCTTTTTGTCTTTGATCCCAAAATGCTGCACAATTCCAAATGCTAGTTTCTTAACATCTTGCAGAATTTATCATTGCATCTTTAATTAGGCAAAACCATAACTCTACCGCAGATGAAACTAGGCAAGAATAATATCAAAAGAGTACATAAGTTACATATTCACTGAATCAATACATTTTGTTGTAAACACTTGTAAAGTACTTGCTTAACAGGTCTTCCAGAACCACAGACAAGTAAAAATGAACTGATGTGATCATTTGTAACTTCAGCATGTGAGCCTTTTTATAGTCTTCCAAATTAAGTATTTACTTGTACCGTAACATCTGCTAGTTATTCATGAGCAGATAACTTTAGACAAGCGATCCAAAATCTTTCCCAAATAGTAAAATGTTCTTGTATCAAACATCTTAATGAATGCATATTCTCCTAATATAGAACACAGATAAAATATTCTGAATATTGAACCACCTTTTAACAAAATTCCTGCCATTTTCTGAATATTTATTTAACTAGAACTCAAAGAAGGAATTGATAATTCTAACATGTTTTATGTTATGAGCATTCTGGTTACTCTTCCATCAGAATCAGGAAAAGGAATATAGGATACTTTCTATAAAATTAGCTATCAGCTTCTTCTGTTCATAATCCTTTTCATTTGATAGGTTTCTGACCAAATGATTCCTCTTAGAAAGTTTCTATATTTGATACATATATTCTTACCCAAATTAAAGTCTGCAGACAGTGCTCCCATTGTCACATAGAATAGACTGACTAGTTCCTTGTTTTGTTCATAGTATTATTAGAAGTACTGCTTTAATTATTTTCTACCGTAACTAAGATGTCCTTATCCATCATGATGCCTTTCTGAAGTTTGTCTAGAATGAGTTTGTCATTGCCTTTCTAGAATTAGCTCCTCTTTAATGTTTACACACGTTATCCATTTATATCAATTTCTTGATCCTTGGAAAACAAAACTCTATACCTGCTTTGTTCACTGTTTTATAGTCAGTTGACAGTTCATTAAATGTGTGTGGGGGGGCACTCTCATTGTGTACTTGTTTAACATTTCACATTAATCCAGGATTTACATTTATCAGCTCAGGTTATGGCCAGTTGGTATTTCCACTTTTGTTTGTTTGTTTATTTAAGCCTTCACCTTTGCGTTGAATAAGAAACTGTCATAAAAAATGAATTTGGAGAAAAAGAGAACAGAATAAGATAGGGAGTAAACTGGAAGTCCATATTGTCTCCATATCTGTTTAACTTATATTTACCAAACGAATTTATAAGTGGCAGGATTTGGAGAAATGGTAGCTGAAACCAAAATCTGAGATTTTTGACTAAACAATAACAAAATTAAAATGTAAAAACACTCCTTTTAACCAAAAGTTATAAAAAAACTCAGAGTTCATTATGAAAATAAAAAGTGAAAATTTGGTTGAATATTAAATATTCATGTTCATACTTAGTAAATTGGAGAGCTTTGATTTTGTTGTATGAATGGCTCCATTTCTGCTGGGAACAACTACAACAAAGAAAAGTACAGTAACAAAAAGAGGCTATAAAAAATTATAAATAGAGGTACCAATGAGTTAAGTCAGAGTTCTGATGTGCTTCAAGACCTCTAATTGATCCAAAAAGCTCTGCTGGGTTCTTTTAATGCTCCATATTCTAAAAATCACCTCTTTCCATTCTCCTTTTTCCTTTGTTTCCATTGTTAATGAATTACAAGTTGTCATAAAGTGTTGACAGGCAGAAGCTGAACAATGTTACAGCCTGGCTCAAAATATCAGGGCCTTACTGAGCTGCTTGTGCCGTGTGGTTGGCTTCTGAAGAAACACGCTCTTGACAAATATCTGCAGGTGGTTTAGGAGGATAAAAGGTGGTGGAGCTGGTGGCCTGCCGTTATACTCTTCAATCAGGTCATGACGTTGAAATTTCCAGATCTGGTCGGTGTGTTCCTGCACCTGCTGGAATGTGTAACTGGGAAGAAGAAAAGCACATGTATTACTGAGTTTAATCTTCTACATAACTCATGAAAACACAGAGCATAATGGTACTCTCTCGTGTATCCCACGAACCAAGGGTCAGTACAGAAACATCATCTCTATTTATGGAAGTGGAAGAATGGATATTATAGAACTGTTTATTACTACCTATATTTAAGCTGCCTCTCTTTATCTGCCTCTGAGCCAAGTATTTTTGGTTCGCTTTCTGTTCTATAAGTCTGTAGAGATTCTCAGTCATCCAGGTCATTGTTGTCCCGAAGGTGCTTTTTCCGGAAGACATTTCGCTTCTCATCCAAAGAAGCTTCTTCAGCTCTGACAGGATGGTGGGGAATGGAAGGATTTATACTCCTTGCAGACAGCTAGTCATTTGCATCCTTTTAGAAGGTCATTGAAGCACTTGGAGGTTTATCTGTGTCCTCAGGATAACCAGAGTAATGCTCCTGGTTCCTGTAGTCTGCAATCCCCTCCTCTGGAAATCCATTCCTACTCCCACACCATTCAAAGGGTGTTCATCCCAACTTGTATAGCTAAAAGGCTGTTCTATGCTGTTCTATACTAAAAGTCTGTTTCTGTTCTATACTGGCTTATAGTTGTTATAACCAATGTGAGGGGCAGACATGTTCATTTTCTTTTCTTGTGAGCCTCAGGGTACTTTCTGATGAGCAGGCAATACAGAATCCAGAGTGTGGAACTTACTTGAACATAGCAATAAGGAGATTGAGAAGGAGAATGTTGGTGAAGAGTAGGTACAGGCAAAGCAAAATTACTGTCAGCCACTCTGGAAAAATGGGCTTCTTGTTGGCTTCACTGCTCTCTGGACATTTGGGCTTGTATGGATCAGTCCCATTTGGGCTGCACTGATCAAAGTTGAAATTCACTCCTGTTAGAAAACATAGTAAAGCCAACAAGTGACGGTTACAGCAATTGTTACAGCAACAAGAAGAAGGTCATCTAATTCCCTGATGCATGATAAGTAACATACAGTATTGCCATTCAAACAACAGATATCTATCATTATAAAGACTCTAAAAATCTTTTTTAATGGAAAGGCCTGGGATGAATGACTCAGCCCTCTATGATCTGATTTTTAAAAGGTAGTGCTAAACAGGAGAGATGATTCAGATGTGCACACATTATGAACAGCTATTAAGATGTGCTGCTCTTGAAATACTGCCAGGGACGGGTCACAACTTATCTGAGGACCTTGTGGTTATTTGGCTTGCTATTTATAGCCAGAATCTATGAGCCCTGGAACACAGCAATTGTTTTGGGATTAAGGAGAGAGTATCATGAGGCACATACTTAATATGTTATTTAAGCAGACCAGAACTGGATTAAAAGAGAGGGTTTCAATGGGTTAAACTTCTCTCATATAAAGCCGAGCTAAATGGCATTGCCTCTATTTGTGCTGCAGCTTTATCTGGTATGGCATCATCTTTCACAATTATCTATCCTGTCAGCCATTTATTCATAGTTTTATTGATTTTTTTTGCACGCTATGAAATTTGTACAAACACTTCTCAGAGAAGATGGGATAAGATGTTTAGTGATGAATAGTTAGTCATTATCAGTCGAACAAATGGAACCTCGGTTGTCCAGAGTATAAAATGATTCTGTACTCCATACCATCAACATAGGAGGGGATCTGTCCAAACAATGTCAAGTACGAATGGTAAAAAACACCTCGGAAGATCCAGTCCACCCGTTTCTCGTTGTGGATTAGGATAGCTTGTTTGGCTACTCCAAAGGATACAATCCAAACAGCCAAGAGGAAGAGGAAAAAGAAGATATCCTTCATCTGTAAACCGACCAAACAAAGCAGAAAGAAAATCTTTGGTTCTTCATTAAAAAAAAAGTGAACTATGAAAAAAATACTTTTAAGTTTCCATGGTGTTTATCAATAGAAACTACAACTTACCATTCTCTTCACTATAATAATCTTGGGACCAAGAGTTTTACTGATTGTGAATATGTGCAATAGACGCAGGCAGAAAATAATGAAAGCTAGGGATAGTACAATTCTTCCAGGGTACAAAGTTTCTGGGAACCATCTTAGCGCAAAGGATAGAAACAAAAATACATATATTAATTGTATTACCAATGTAACATTGGGGTAATTTCCCCAAAGATTCCTGGTCTTAATTATAAGGACGTCTTTGTTGCCAAAGATTGCAGAATGAAGTAATATTTTTCTTAAGGTAAACAATCGTTCACACAAAAAGGATTATGCATACATTCCCTCTCCAGCAATATTTCATGGCATGCTTAGCATATTAACCAAAATATGAAAAAGACTCAGAGAAATTGTGGATTAACATGATAGTAAATCTCTTATAGGAAAAGACTAACCAGAAAGGCTATATATTCAGGACAATTCTCTGTCCAACTGATCAAAGAGCTAACAAAGGGGAATTGCATATAAATGAAACATCCTGATATGTAGAGTTAAAAGGAAAGGATTTGAATTCTAAGGCATATGTTGAGAGAATGTGATATAAACTTAAGTCTGATCTTAGGGCATTTGCAGCAAAAGAAACTGGGTGAAAATTATTTGCATTTTGATTACATTTCTTTTATATATTATATCAGGTAGATTTTTTAAAATAGTAATTAGCATAATGAAACAATCCTCCCACCTTCCTTCAAATTTTTCTTTGAAAAATAGGATAACCATACACAGGGACTTACCTACAGACCAATCCAACTATAAAGATCAGAATGCCACACGCATCCAGTTTATTCCAGAAATCACTGAAATATAAAGAAGCCATTTTGACCAAGCCAAACCCATCAGTATCACAAAAAAGCTGAAGAAAGAAAGAAAGAAACAAGAAAGAAAGAAAGAAAGAAAGAAAGAAAGAAAGAAAGAGGATTTACCATGGGTTGGTTCAGACATTGTGATCCTGATAATAATCTATAGCATATTGAACAGAAAATAAGCTTGAGCTTATTTATCTTCTCCCATCTCATGCACTCCTCTAAAAAAAGATTTCTGAAGTTGTTAAATCAGAGTTTTTATTACACTGAAACTAGCCCATGAGTTAATCTGATTTTGAATTAGGATATTGAATGCAATGTCCTTAAATGGCTAGGTGGGTTTCCCTCCCCCCAATTACAGAGAAAATTTTCCTACCATATAGAACAATCAATAACATCTCAAAATGACATATACAGGCCACCTTTCCTTAAGATCTCAGAGTAGATAGATACAAATACTATATTATGTCATGCTTCCATGCATGGGCATTTCACATGAGTTCTCTATTTTTTACGTGATGCATGTCCCCTGAGGTATTTTCAATTATATTGACCACTAGCAAGCACCACATTACTGGTTTCAACCTTACTGGGAATTATCAGACATGGTTAGCCATATCTTATTCTAAGGAGTTCATAGTCTCTACTGGGAACTCCATTGTGTAACATTTGACTACCTGCATCTGACAGTTCCCAATAAGGATGGAAATAGTAATGCAATGTCTCCTAGTGGTCAATGACAAGTAACAGTCTGAAGCTAAAGAGTAATGTTGAACTGATTTGTGCAACAATACCTGCCGGGCCTCCTCACACACTAAGGAGAAAAGCCAGAAATAGATGACATATTCTGGCCAGGATGGAGTTGACTGGAAATCTGTCATCAGCACAAAAGCAAATAGGCAGAGAAAACTGAAGTAGGAAAGGATGTTGAGGTGGAAGATGACCACAGGGGCAGTGAAGAAAGCTCGGAAGCGGTTTAAACCAGTAGTTGGCTGGATCCTCTTTTTTCTGTGAATGGAAAGAATGGCAGATTGGCCTGGCTGTACTTACAGCAAGAAGTCAATTTTGCATATCTCTTCCACATAGCAATATGTCTACTCTATGGTTATGACAGAAATACCACATGGGCAGTCTTACTTTTTGTCAATGATCTTGACTAAGCCCCTCCCTGTCAAGATTCACCTTGGATAATTGCTGACGATGCTTATATCCAGCTTTAAAAATTGTGCTAACTTTAGAATAGCAAGAATATCCCATATGTTATGCACTGTGCTGTGGTGGCATAGTGGTTAGAATGCAGTACTGCAGGCTACTTCTGCTGACTGCCAGTTACCTGCAATTTGGCAGTTCAAATCTCACCAGGCTCAAGGTTGAACTCAGCCTTCCATCCTTCCGAGGTGGGTAAAATGAGGATCCAGATTGTTGGGGGCAAAATGTTGATTCTGTAAACCGCTTAGAGAGGGCTGTAAAAGCACTATGAAGCTGTATATAAGTCTAAGTGCTATTGCTATACTTAAAGGGCATTTGTTACCATGGGAACTATATCTACACATAGCAAAAATACGGGTGCATGCTTTTGTTGACTAATGAACCGAATTTGATTTTGTGTTTTATTAGTTTCAAGTTGAACATAAATCTGTATATTGCTGGATCATTTTACTAGAAAATAGGAAATACTCATCCATTTGTTCTATATATTGCATATATTTCAACAATTTAGAAAATGAAGACACTGACTTTGCTTATGAAAGACACGCATTGTAGAAAAACATAACTGAAGCTGCTTCACACATGATACTAATATGGCTGTAGAGGGGGAAATAACACATCTAATAGCTAAGATGTGTTTTACTTGCATCTAGTACAGATCTGGGCATTTTACAGCCCTTGGGCAGCATCTGGCCCTTTGGCTGTCCCTGTCCAGCTTGCATGAGATCGAATGGATATTAGAAATCAAATCAAGTGGGTGGGAGACAAAGCTAAGTCCAGTCCGGCTCTGTGCAGTTGCTGTGTAGTCCTTCAGTCAGCTGGTGGCCATGGGAGGGCATGGAGAGAAAGTGCTTCTTTGCATCCATGTAGTACTCATCTCTTGCTTGGAGCAACCAGAGGAGGCAGCAGAGGCAGTCATTGCATGAGGGGACCTGGGCTCAGCCACCCACCGCTGTCTTGGTCACCGTGTGACCTTAAGGGCAAGTGCGCAAAGCACAGCCAGGATCTATTGGTTAGTCCTCCACAACAGACTCAGTTCCTATTACGGCCCTTGAGAAAATTATCCATGATAAGGGTGATAAATGTAAATATTAGATAACATATAAGTTAATCAGCTTTTTAGAGAAGAGTAGGGTAATTAATCAGTTGCCCACATCTGAATTTTGCCCTAATGGTATTTTTATCTTGCGCAGTAGGGAGGTGAGATGAGGTTACAAAGTTCTATAAATCTCCCTGTACTGCTATAAAAAACAGTAGTCAAGTTCTGCAAGTACCTGAAAGTTATGAGGCCTGTATAGAGAAGAGGGAAGAACAGCATGCATAGGATGACCTGACATATCCCATTATCGACACTCAACTTTCCCCACCAAACTCTGGTTAGGAAGGCCTGAAAAGAGAAGTGACATTTTGAGAGTTAGATATCCTGGATATGGGAATCAGTTTGCAGAGAAGAATGAGACTGAACTCACCAAAGGACTCAAGCCAAAAAGATGAGGCTAAGTAATGGATAGCTAATTATGCAATACACACTGGCTGTGTTCTAGCAGGACAGATGAGGTCACCCTATGTGTAACCAAGCATGATACAAAATGCTCAGCTGAGCTATAAGCAAAGAATCTCACCAAACAGCAACAGAACTAGAAAAAAATGTAATCCAGGCATGATGGTGACAGCTTGACTCCATGTTTCTGACTAGAAACATATGCTTTCAAATAGCATTGTTTTCTCTTGTAAAAGTTGCATTTCATTTTCCCAAACAAAAAAGCTTAACGTTTTCCCCCCCAGAATTTTTTTTCTTGGATGTCTTTTTTAAAAAGTGCTACTGCTTAGAAATGTGGTTGATTGTGTCAAACATGTAACCTAGGTCTGTTTAGTGTGAAATTAGTCATGCTATCATCTGGTTTAGAAATACTGCTTATGAAACAGTGATGCCATTATATAATATTCCCCTATCCCCGCTTCAACTTCAATTGCCTGCTCAACAATTCTGTATCATTATTTGTTCTCCAATGCCATTTCCCTGGTACAGAGTTTATGTACTGTAATGCAGACCACGGAACATCTTGTGCCATGAAGCTACAGAAGCAAATGACACAGGACATTGTGAAAAGAAAGCAGCAGAATTCTATTTAAGATATTCTATTTAAGATATCTTTGGCGGTTTAGCCACAGTAGGTTGTATGTGAGTGTGTCTATATAAATACATAGACACTGCCATCTAGGAAAGGTGGATCCTCCAGCACAGTATTTCCCAACCTGGAAGATAGGTGGACTTCAAGCTTGCTGTGAATTTTGGAAGTTAAAAGTTCATATCCATTGTCCAAGTTGAGAAACACTGCAGGAGTAACCGAGAAAGGTGATCAAATTGAAAAGGAAATAGTGGGTGATGTTTGTTCAGAAATGCAATCATTCCTTAGTAAAAGTTTTATATGCAGAGGCTACATATTGTACAACCGGCAATACATAAGGCTGGCAAGAGCTACTTAGATCCACGTTTTTAAAAAATTGTGCAGTAGGAATCTGACATTTTATTCATTTTATCCTTTTAAAATCCATTATTCTGCAATCTGGTATAATAGGGTAACCTATTTTCAAAAGAGTACAATCATATCCTAACCATAGTCTTCCTAAGCATAAATAGTCCCACTTTTTTTCCACCTTTTTTCATATTATGTAGCTTGTAGTCCTCTGATGATCCTTGCTTTTCTTTAAAAAAAAAAAAGCTACTTCAGTTCATTTGAATTCTTCTCAATGTGAGGTACCCAGTATTTAATACAACAGTTGAGATAGGATCTGATCCACATTAAATACTGTTAAAAAAAAGAAAAATGTTTGTTGTTATGTAAATTATAAAAATGGAAAAATTAAATAAAAAATAAATAAATTAAATAAATAAATAAATAAATACAATGGCTTGTTTCCCTTGATTTGGAACCGACACAAAAGTATTGTATTCCTTGTTGCCTGAAGAAATCATAAGAATGTTATTCACACCTGAACACCTCCATGAGAAACAAACTTCATATTTTTGCCTTCCAGAGCTAACTGAAGGCATGTGGTCTTTCCCCAGGCATCAGAGACCCGGATCAGGAGATTCTGGGCTCTTTCTTCATCCTTCCGACAACATTCTGTGAAGACACCTAGAAAAACAAGCAAGGTGAGAAATAGTTGTACCTCCTATCACATTCTTGTGCCAATTTTTTCTATGGAATGCAGAGGCATTTTAGCTTCAAAAGCCTATAAGGTAACTTATATTGAAAGATAACAAAGTTCCCTGGGCCCACATAACTGATTTTTATAGATAAGGCTAAAAGAAGTAAAAGGTAACAGTTATATTTTGTTGGCAATCTCATCAAGAAAGATAATTTCATGATCTTTATTCTATAAATTAAAGGACATCCATAATTTGTGTCAGTAACATTTATTTTTCTTCACCACAAGCATCATTATTAAAACCAGTAGTATATTTAAAAAAATTAACCTTATTAGCCTGTCTGATAACCCAGGCAATATTACTGTAGTTCTTGGTGCTCTCTCAGTTTGGCTGTTTTTTTGCAGGCCTTTCATTGCCCAATTAGGTAACATCATCAGTAAGGATTAAGGAGTGGGGATTGCTCTCAGTTTATATTCTGGATGCTTGCCCTGTCAGTGTTGGGAGTGGTTGGTGGTTACATCCTTGATTAGGCTGTTATTTACTGTTTGATTGCTTATCTTAGTTGATCGTTCCTTGTTTGGGTATTGTTTACTGCTTGAAGTTTCAGCAAGCAAAATAGGGAAATGCTAACGTATGATATTAGTTCATTACTGAAATAATCTATGGCAATTGTCCTATCTGGAATCAAAGCAGCTGTTGTTCACATGAATGGACTTATTACAGTTTCTTTGCTTGAAGCTGAAAGAGTTGTGTATGACTAGCTGTCCCAAGTAAAACTGTATGGAATGGAATAAAGCCTGGTTGAACGATGTGATAACAATACCTCAACAAAACCAGCCTAGACTCACCTACAGCTCGGTGCTCATACTTCTCTGCCAGGATTAGCATTTCCTCACTACTGTCAGTGTCATTTTCCTCCTTAGATATTTCCTTCAGCATATTGCTGCAGGCCAATGCTGCTGCAATACAATCTCGACTCTGAAGCAATAAGACAAGTTAGCACAAACACAATATTTCTGGCTCCAAGTAGATTGCATTAATTTTGAGGGTCTGTTTGGGAAGAGAGAATGCACATTCCCAGATTGCAAGGATTCTTGCTCTCCTCCTTCTCAATGCTCTATATCTTGGCTATGGCCCATTTCCCCTGAAATGGTAAATCTGTGTCTAAACTAAAACTCTTCTAATTGCAAGTTACATTTCTGTACTGATGAATCTCTGTTAATCACAGATATTGAAAAAGAACTTTCAATGGAAACATTTACAAAGCTACATTTACCACATCTAATCTGTATTTTCAACTTTATCACAAAGACAAAGGAGTTGGATTCAGCCCTGTGTAGAGATGTTTTGAAAGTAGAAAAATTTACCTGAGCCCAAATTATATCAGCCAACTCCTTGCGGTTTTGAACAATTGCCCATATAAGTAAATCCCGCACAGGATCTATGCTGAATGGTGCCTGAGCAGCAGAACACTTGTAGAATGCTTGAAGATGTACCCCTTGCACCTATGGGAAATGAAATACCATCTTTAAGGAAATAACATCTCCCTGCACCTACGCGAAGAAAATAGCATCCTCAGAAAGACAATCCATGTCAGGTAATGGAGCAAAAGACCTACATGAAAAAAGCACCCATAATAATAAAAGGGCAGGACTGAGGCAGCAGCCCAGGAAAAAAAGAAAGGTGTCCCAAAATATGCCATTAATTCAGCACAGGAGTGTCAAACTCAGTTTCTCTGAGGGCTGCATGAGGGCTGTGGGTGACCTCGGGAGGCCGGGCAGGTGTGGCCAACTGGGTGTCAGCGTTCCAAATATCATCCCTAAAAAGATCAGACTCCGAGGCAAAGCTTTCCTCAAAGTTCCGCTTTATT
>JANHFT010003450.1:73631-84417 GCA_032467955.1 Pseudoxenodon macrops
TAAAAATTTACTAATTTTAATGCTTCCATTATTACAAACCACATTGGTATTCCCTCAATTTCATCTCTTCTTATTTGGCCTGAAGCCATGTTGGTAGACTGGGCCACATGGCAGGCCGGATCAAGCCCGCAGGCCTTGAGTTTGACATCCCTGACTTAGCACAATGGGAATGTTTCCATCTCAAAAGCTTTTTGTTCTTCCCCCTCTTGCAAAAAATAAACATTAACTACACTCCAATATTCCCTAATCACACCATTTAAGGGTATAATTTCCTATGATATTCCTCCACCCTTTCTGTTATCTTCTAAATCTGTTGGATTTGAATTTCCATAGTTCCCAAACATAATAACTATGATATTCCAAACAACCTATTGGGGAAAGGTTAGTGTCCATGTTTGTATCTGTCACCTATCAGATATTTCTCAGCAGATAGAGAAATAAATTATTTGCCTCCAAGAATAGTCCTCAAACTGATCTCTCACATGTTTTTTTTTTAAATCACTATTTGCCGTGTGCTATAAAATGCGAGGAAAAATGTGAATCTATTCTCACCATGCCTAAGTCTTCCAAGGATGTTTCACAGAGATCAAAACAAGTTGTAATAAAGGTTTTTTTTAGCACAAGGTCTTTTATGCTTTCAGTCTTGCAATAAATTGGGGAGTAGATGGAGTACAGACAATGGAAGTGAATATAGCAAATGAAACCTGAATAGGCCAAATAAATATAGCAAGTGCTGCAGAACACTCCAGCAATTAGCTATTCAATTCCATTCTCCTTTCCTTCGCTTTTTTCATTTTCTCTCTCGTGAATTCCCATTCTATGGCAATTTAGTAGAAATACAGACACTCCTCACTTTTCGTTAGGGATTTCCCATTATTTTTACACTTTTCTATTTCTTTTCGTTGATTATTTCTGCACTCTTTAGCCTGTCTTTCTTTCCTTTGCTTCTTTCACCCTCTATTGGTTTGTATTCGTTTTTATGTTCTCTCTAAAACGTTTAATAAAATTTATTAAGAAAATGGAAGCAGAGTGATAGAAGAATGAACTGCTCTACAGTTCTGTGTTGAAATCCAAGAGCCGTGGAAGGTTTATGGGGTTGCTGGCATAAAAATGCACGGTACCTTGTTCTGGGGCACAGGAATGGGGAGATGATGTTTCTCAGTGGTCTTCAGCTTTGGATACAGCTCTTGTGTGAAATCTCCCAGCAGTTCTCTCAGCACCTGCGATACATGATGCAGCTGGATCTTTGGCATTTTGGAGATGGCGGCGCGCTCCTTCTCTTCCACCAACACCTTCTGCAGCTTCCCATGGAAGACACTGGAAGTTGCCAGGTTTTCATAGAGGTAGAGTAAAGTATCCCAGGTAACAAATTCCTTCAACTGTATACCTTGCTCGAAAAAGAGCTTCACAAACTCTGGCTTGTTTGCTATGAGGGCAGCTGCCATCATTGGATGTAGATCAAAAGGCTGTTAAGCCAGGAAAACAACCAGAATCAGACAATATCAACACAAGTGAAATTGTTCTCCCCATGATAGGGAGAAAAGGGAAAGGAATAAAAAGAGAAGCGCAAAGGTAGGGAGGATGCATGCATGGCTCAGGTCAGCATTTGATAATGGCAACTATAAGTCATTCCCTGCAGCAGAGAAAGAAAAAAGAAAAAAAAGATAAGAGGAAGGAATTGGGCACCCAACATTCAGGTATTCTCATTGCTATTTAGCCCACATTTACTTCTCATCAACCTGCATTCGTATCCAAGCTGTACTCGTGCTGACAGAGCATAGTAGTTTGGTCTACAGCAAAAATACTCTCTTAAAAGTCTTTTGTTTGCTGTATGAACATAAAGGCCAAGACAACATCTAAGGACAATGTCTGTAGTATCAGCAACTGCGTCCTATTTCAAGAAATAACTAATTCTAGACAATTATACAGTGTATGTTATACAAGCACTAAGTGTACATTACATTAGTACTAAGACTGGAAAATAAATGTTCAGTAAATAACTTGGTACATCGGTGATATAAGAGGATTGTATCTGTATATGATGCTAAACTAAGGCTGATTTTTCTGTGGCTTGTTAAAAAAAATTTAATCAGTCTTGCCAATGATCCAACTGACTTTAGGTTGCTACATCAATTTCTGGTTTGTTTTCTCCTGAAAGTATCTAGAAGAGAGGGGGAGAGAATAAACCAGAATTGTGGGTTCAGATTGAACAAACCATGATGTTATAAATCAGAATTCATTGACCAGAAGCAAGTCATAATTTCAAATTAGGCTTGTTTCTTGCGATGGAATCCCCTTTCACCAAACAAATGGTAGCTTAATATTATACAGTATATAAACTTGGCCATAGAACGATATAATGCATATCACGTTCTGAGAGGCATAGATACACAGAGTGATTGCAGTGCAGTGCAAGGAAGGTCTCAACTGATAGCTTGCTGTCAAACCAAGCTTGGTCCTCTAATCTCATCTTGTAATTACATAAGTAGCAGAGGACATGCTCACTACTAGCATGTCACCTGAGGTCTCCCCACCTTCCATTCATGATCTTCGGTGAAAATCTCACTCCTGGCAATATCCACTCTGTTCCATGCCACTGCAAGCTTCAGCTGGTAGTCCCAGTTTTCATGGCCAAAGTGATCATGGCACCGTGAGGCTACAACAGAAAAAAATCAAGAAAAGGTTTGGGCTGCAGCACAGTGCTATTTACTGGGTTATTGCCAGGCTCCAAAAACCAAGGCATGTTTTGATTCTTCCAAGCAGATTTCTTTTTGTTCCACTCCTATAGTCATATACTTGCCAAACTAAACTACCATTCATGTAAAGCATACATTCTGGGAACTATTGGGGAGGAGCTATCTTCACCTTGTTTCTCTACACCAGGGATCAGCAACCCGCGGCTCTGGAGCCGCATGTGGCTCTTTCATCCATCTGCTGCAGCTCCCTATCACTGGTCGGCTCCACAATTGATAGGGCTTTCAGTTAGGACAGGTAGAGGAAAAAGAATGCCGCACTAGGAGGAGACTCTATGGTGGGGAAACTGACTTCCGGTCAGCAGAGGAAAAAGGACGCCGCACTAGGAGACTCTATGGTGGGGGGAAACTGGACTTCTGGTCAGCAGAGGAAAAAGGACGCTGTGCTAGGAGGAGACTATGATAGGGGAACTGGACTTCCAGTCAGCTCCAGAATTGAACTGGAGGCTTCCAGTTAGGGCCTTTGTGGCTCTTTTAGTGTTTAAGGTTGCCAACTCCTGCTCTACACAAACCACCTGAGCTGAGTTGTCTCTTCCTCCTCTGGAATGCACTCCCTCCCTCTTGGGAATGCAGACTACATTCCATCACATCTATTTACATAATTCCAGAATCCAAGAGGAAACTTTAGGAAAATAGAAATATTTGTCTTGCAATGCAGATGTGCTCCAGGATCAGGATTCTCCTCCGGGCAATGGTTCTGGGAATTTATTTTATATGTACAATACCTAATACTGCTTTCCAAAAGTTTGTTCCAGGCAGAAAAAGACTTTCTACCATAAATGTATTCCTAATGCTGCTATTAAGAATGCATGTGTTCATGCTAATGTATTTTTAATTATACATTTTGTACAATCAAATAAATGAGCATTTTAGTATTTTGTTCTGAAAAAGTTGCTAATCAAATCTCTATTAGCCATGAGAATAATGAGTAGGGTTAGGCAACCTGGCATGTTCTAATAACTAAATTCCCAGATAATAGTCCAAACAACGTATTTGGAGAATCCCAGACTGCCTATTAGAGTTAATAATCTACCAAACAAAGAAAGCATTTAGGCATTTCTGCTAAATCACCTTTTAGTTTTCTAGGTTTTATTCAACCTCTGGTTGCAATGTCACCATCAGAGTGTGATATTGGGCAACGGTTTTACCACTGCTTATTCGTACTAGGCAGGATTTTGGGCCACTCACACAAAAATAAATAAATAAATAAATAGCTATTTTGTCCTGCTTTCATAGAATTGAAAAAGAGCATTTAGGCCATTAAGTCTCTGTTCAAAATGAGCCCAGGTTATGTATCCTAATTTATTAATTGCTGCTCTCACCTTTGAGCATTGCTTGCAAAATGGCCACATCAATATCTTGCTGTCCATCCTTGCCTTCCCTGAAGATGGTCAGGAGCTGCTTGTTTCGTACAATATCCTGGATCTGAAAAGAAAAATAATAATATACAATTCTAATAAACTGATCTGTCACAATTGTAAGTAGTGCGAAAATTAATTTCCACCTTTATACTCTCAAATAAGAATAATCACCCTTATTTTTCTTTTTAAACCCTGAAACTGATTATCTATTCTTCCTAACACATAATGGAAGATACAGCCCTCTTCGGACTGAGGAAATATGAATAATTTCATACTTGTTAATTCAAATATTATGTAGATCATATACATAAAAGTGACAAAAGTCACAATTTCTGTTTATAGGAGGCTAGTGTATCCTGAGCACACAAGGCTGACAGAAGACCAGTTACCTAAAGCTACCAATAAGATTGTAGATGAGGTAAGAGCCTGACAAGCTGAGTTTATGGTCAATATGCCATGCTGGTTACATTTATCTATTTGGTACCAACTCAAGACATTTGCTGCCAACTTGAGCTGTGCCACCTCAAGATATTTGAATCAGACCACAGATCTGGCTTCTGCCTCCCATGAAGGGAAGCCCATATTCCTGCAGGAGTAATCACCTGGAGTCTGCTCTATTAGGAAACAATAGAAGAGGTTGAAGCAAAGCAGAGACTGACTCAGAAGGGGAAAGAGGTATCTGTTCTCTCTCCCTTTTTACTCTCTTCCTTTTTCCAGCACTCACTTTTCCATCTTTCTTTCTCCTAATACAACAGGCTGCAGTAAATGTAGAAACTGTCTCTTATCTAAGACCTACATCAATGCAGGTTTCAATTGCTGCTTCCTTCTATCCTACTTCCACAGTGCTGCCACTACTTGAAAGGGCTCTTTTGTCAAATACACCCACTAGGATCAGTACTATTTCACTTCTGATCAAATATAGGCTTCTAATATAGTAAGCTTTCCCTCAGGAATCATAGGAAGGTAACAGCCATTTTGAAAGGGTCCATAAAGGGGAATGTGAGCTACGTATTCCCAATTTATATACCGTATATCATGCAAATATCGGTAAGAGGTTCACAAGTTTCCTAAGATACAATATCAACACAATTTGAATAATGATTGGGATGGTCAAACTTACCTTTTTAGTCCATTCCACAATTTTGTTCTCTGTAAACAATTCATAGCTGTCCTTGAAGAATATACTCAATTTTTTCTGAATTAGACAAATGCTTATTTTATGACTGGGGAGATTAGAGACTTGAGCAATGACATCAGCTACTCGACCAGAACCTTCCACAATCACACATGGTGTGCCATTGTTAATTGCATTATAGATAGTCTACAGAAAAAAATAATTGGAATAAGTCAGCATTTGAGGTCATGTAATTTCATATTGCCAATGAATTAAATGGCAGTACCAATGTCAATACCCTTCTGGATGACCTACAATTTTTGCTACTTTCATTTTCTGCAGCTCACTTGAATTGGCGAAAAAGAAAACTCTCCCAACCCATGTAGATTTCAGTGAAAGGTAAAAATAGCTTTATAAAGCTACAGCCACCAGCAAGCCTGCACACTATGGATTTATCAGGAATAAATTTTCAAGGTTAAATTTATTGTTTTGTTTGGGTAACATTTTGATTACAGTTAAGTATCAATAATGGAATGCTTGATAATATTTATCAATTTCAGCAAAATGTTGGGCAAAATGTGATATTATTAATAGCAAGTTAGTTCAATGTGGATTAGAAGCCATTATAATTATGTAGATCCTGTACATTCAGTAACTGGGTCAAAAAACTTATTTCAAGGAATTATAATTAATTAGTTAGTGGTTTGTCATCTAACTGGAAGGAGGTGATGTGTGCAGGGTTATAATCTATTCTTGAACATTTTTAAATTATTTGGATAAAGATTTTCAGATGAGTCAAACTGGCTAGAATAGCTAGAAAACAAATAATGATCAAAATGATTATGTTGACCGTAATTCAGAAATGGGCTGAAAATATGGCACCAAGGCAAAGACAACTGCCTAGAATATTTTAATTAGGATTTATATTCAGTTCAGGGTCATGGGGTTGAGTGTCTCAATGACCCTCCTCCTGCTCTATGACTCTATAATCACCAATATTAGCATGACTGGCTTGTCATTGTCCCTTGTCTACAATGATTCCTCTTGTCCTTTTAACTCATTGAGAACTCAAAAGGCTCTTAACTTGCTTTCATTTCTCTTGAGCAACTACCACCATTCAAAACCTTATACTACAACAAACTGCTAACTATGCTTCTCTTAGAATCTCCTCCCTGTGATATACTTTCTTAGGAATTAGCAAGAATTCTATGCACCCTTATTGCCTTCATAACCACCCAGTTACCCTGACAGCCCAGAGAGTACTTACATCAAGAGTCCCAGGGCCACCCTCCAGCACTACACAAACAATAGGTATTTTAATGGCAACTCCTGTGGGAAAATAAAATAAAAGGCTCAGTCAATTGTCCATGTATTTGGGTGTCCTCCTATCCCAGTATTCATTTCAACTGGATATTGTGATGCACAGATATTGATCCAGATTGGCAGTTATGAAATTAATTAGTGCCAAGATTACAAAAATAGATTAGAAAACAATAACACACTATTTATTTTATAGCAATAGCATAAAAATAAATCCAGTCTCGGGTTACTGAAAGTTGTGGGTCTTTAATCTGTCTCTAGTAGTCAGTCCCTTTACTTTTTAAAAAAAGAATAGCATACATACTAAGTTGATGAACAATAAAAACAGAAAGCCAACTTATTTTATAAAATTGATAAACTATTTATTATTGACCCTTATCATTTTATCATTTAATTATGTTTCCTTGGCTTACAAAGTTCCTAATAATTTGGCATCAGAATTAGTGAGTCTTCTTCAGATTGTGAAACTGAATGGAAGAAATTACATATTAAAAGAGACACAGTATGAAGATACCATAAGCTACATCTCCAATAGCAGTACATGTAGTTCTTGACTTACAATCATTCATTTATTGACCAGTCAAAGTTCTAGCAGCAGTGAAAAATGTGACTTACAATCAGTTTTTACACTTATGATTTTACACGTTATGATACACTTACAGTCACATAATAAAAATTTGGGTGGTTGGCAACCAGCATATATTTACAACCGTTGCAGCATCCTGGCGTCTGCAAAAAATATTGTAATATGTTCTTGGTGTATAACATTTTTACCAGCAACAAGCTGCCATTACCTTCTTTCACCTTGGTTTGCTCTGAAATGTATTTCTCAAGTTTGGTCCTCAAAGGGATCTCCACCCCGTACTTCCCATGTGTTCCATCATCCACCAGAATGAAGTGTGAATGATTGCTATCCAGGCAAGAAAGGCTTCCTTGAGTTTCCTCATCCAAAATATATTCTGCAGGGAAGCTACCCTAAAAATAAACAGGTTGAAAAAAACCACACAAATTTATATATTTATTTATCAGATTTATATCCTATCTTCCAGTAGTAAAAAGTGGCATATATTCCATTCCCACCTCCTGCTTTTCCCCACAACTGCCCTGTTTTTCTTTACTGAGAATGAGTGGCTGACCTAAAGTGACCCAGAAAGTATCAATGGTTGATGACAACCTGACATCCAGGTTTTCTTGATGCCAACCTAACACTTTACTTGCCACACTAACTTGTCTCTCTTATCTGGGGCTTTATATTTGCTTGAGTTAGAATTTCCATACACAAATTTTCATTCAAATAACTCGGAAAAGCAAAACCTCATTCCTTGTTTATTCATATAAGCAGCTGGGTGGGGAATTCTGGGAGTTGAAGTCTGCCAGGCTTAAAGTTACCAAGGTTGGAGATATAAGCTATATCTTGCACTTTACACAAACTCTGTGCAGCTCATATAGAATAAAATCTGAGATAGTATTTTTTTAAGTATAACTCTGACTCGGAATCATAAATATAAATCAAATATTTAAAACATAATGAATGCAAGGGAAGTAAAAGTTGACCTGAAACTGGAATTATTTAGTCTCCAAAGGTTTGTTGAAAAAATAAAGGCTTGATAGCTTTCCCAAATGATAGTATTGAAGGGAATATTCAAATCTCTGGAGACTGAATTTTTCACAAGGAGAGGATCAATACTGAAAAGACCTACTTCTGGGCTCTTGTTCCTGTCATCTCCTGAGAAAAGGGATCTAAAGCATTTCTTTTTGGGATTAAAAAAACAAGAGAGAGATTCCATTTGGAAGAGACAATTCGTAGGTAACTCCACATAGGATTTTATAGATGATAACTAGCTGTTTAAATTATATTAGAAATGTACTGGTAACCAATATAACACTGGCAGTATTGGTGTTGAGGTGACCCTCACCTACCAGCATGTTGGCTGGTACATTTTATACCTATTGCAGATTCCAAGACATCTTCAAAAGCACCCCTAAATTTGTACGGTAGTAATCCAGTCCTTTGTAGTAATCCAGTTCTGATTGCCAGGAATTACTGTCACCTAACTTTCCTACCTCATAAGATCTAACTAAGGAAGGAATGGAACCATAGTGCAGATGATCCCAGAAGAAGACCATGGTGAAAGGTTATCAAACAGCATTGAGAGATTGGAAGTCATCCACAAGACTGACCAATGCAATTTCGATTTTGTGCCTGGGCTGAACTTTGACTGAAGGAAATCATCTTTATCTAGGATCCTGTAGAAGGGATAGCAGAAGCTAGGGCATAGTGAAAGGGGGAATCAGACTGGAATCCCTATGTAGCCACAAGCGAACAAGTCCAACCCCCCCCTTGAGTGCCACTGACCCTTATGTAACTCCAAGCAAGTGCTGACTGTTAGCTGAGAAGATTCTTGTACATAGGCTTTTAGCAATAAATCAATTTAATTGAAATTTCATGGTCTTTCATGCCTGACAGATCCTTTGTATCTCTTGTCCAACCATCTTCTGCAACAGCTTCTTTAACACATGGAAATTGTCTAACACTGCTGGATTAAGAGATAGCCTCTTTTTCCCAAGTTTGTTTCATAGCTCTTACTTTTTGCCCTCTGGAATAGAATGCTTTTTATCAAGACTAAGAATAAAAATGCCATCCAACTCTATAAGGTTCTCTTCCTATATGTGATAGGACACAGTGAGTAGACTGTTATAGTGCTAACTGAACTACATTTAAATAGATAATGTTCATAGGTGCCAAAAATATAGAAACCTAGAGGCTAGCATTATTTGCATTCCACCGTTGTCATTCTTCACATCCTTAATAGTATAAAGAAATTCAAAGTTGTACAAGAGACACTGATTTTTGCTGTACTGTATTTATTATCTCTCATCTCAATCTACCTCCAACATCCTTTTCTCCAAGATAAAGCCATATAGAGTTGTACTATGAATTAATTCTTCTAATAGCATGGTCTGAAAATTCTTTTGGCTCACCGTGTGGCAGATGAGGCTATTACGGTTGTGTACTGTCCCCCAAGATGCAATGCCAATAGTGACAATCTCGCCTTTATAGGTGCTGCTCATAATAAAATCCTGTAGTGCTTCCCCTACTTGCTTCATCACACCAGTGTGAGAGCCACCTGTGATGATCCAGGCACCTGTAGAACAAAGATCCCAAGTGTATAAAATACACAAGATGCTTTATTTCTCTCTTTTTTTTCCCCTCTGGGCCATGAGGAAATATTTTATTTATTTTTTAAGCAGAATATGTGCCAAAGCTGTTTTAGGTTAGGTTGGCAATTTTTGACCCTCTGCTGTGTAATTTTTTTCAAATTCTAAACTTAACTCCCAATTTGCACTTTGTATTTTGTGCACTTTTAATTATGGTGGATTGCTTTGGGGCCCATCTGGGCTGAAAGCTAAAATAGTTTAGATAAAGAAATAAAACCTCAACATACCCTATCAGTTTTGGCCAGTTATTGCTTTACCTGTTGTTTGTACCACTTTGGCAAGTCCCTGACGGAATATATTTTTCAGTCTCATCTTCATGCTGAAATTTTTAGCTCCTCCTGTCACTGATATTAAGAGGTTGGGTATATCAAGCCCCCAGTACTGTGTAATCAACTGGTAAAGTGTTTTTGGAGAAGTGCTGGAAGAGACTCGCACATACTACAAAAAAGAAATAAAACAGCAGGAATATATGATCATTTCAGATAGTGGTTACGACGCATACATGCCCAGAACCATCTAAGACCCAAACTGAGCTATGTGGGATTTCTTATTCAAAATGACTTGAGTCTTGTGAATCAATGCAATATTCCAAACAGATGCTGCAATGTATAAGGAATATTGATGCAATAGGAAGCAATAGAATTCTTCTGAAAACTTTCTAGAGAAATCTATTCTATGCTTGCCTGGTCTCCTCATCAGAGGCAACTCTTTACTTTCTATTTTCCCATTTCTCTGAGCATGTCTAAATGACGATAAGATATTTCAATCTAATGGGGTGACAGGGAGTTTACAGAACATGCTATTTAAAAATACAATCAAGGATATTGTATTTGGGATATGCAGTGTTTTACTATAGATTTAAGGGAAAGTAGTGAATTGGAACAAGCATTGGTGTGGACATAATATATTTCAGTAACTCTTTAAAACAGGATGTTCAACCTTGGCAACTTTATGACCTGTGTACTTCAACTCCCAGAATTCTCCAGCCAGCATAAGCATGGCTGGCTGGAGACTTCTGG
>JANHFT010003450.1:84517-101747 GCA_032467955.1 Pseudoxenodon macrops
TCTGAAACAAAATGTGCCTGCTTTAAGGCATTGCCAGTAGGTGCTACGTGAGTGCTATGAATCTGAAGCACTACATACCATAGCCCTAAATTCTAGATAATAAATCCAGGAATGATACAAGATATCTGTGGTTTGGCCGCATGACTTCAGAAAAGTTTATAAGTACATAACGTTCAGTAGTATAAAATTTCAGAAAACTGAAAGCCAAAATCCAACAGGATTAAAGTGCAGACCTGACACAACTACACGTAACCCTTGACTTACAACAGTTCATTTAGTGACCATTCAAAGTTACAATGGCACTGAAAAAAAGTGACTTATAACTGTTTCTCATATTTACAACCATTGCAACATCCCCATGGTCACATGATCAAATTTCAGACCCTTGGCAACCGAGTCATATTTACGACAGTTGTACTGGTCCCGGATCATGTGATCACCTTTTGCGATCTTCTGACAAGCAAAGTCAATGGGGAAGCCAGATTCCCTTAACAACGCTGTTATTAATTTAATAAATGCAGTGATTTACTTAACAACTGTAGCAAAAAAGGTCATAAAATGGGGCAAAAGTCACTTAACAAATGTCTCACTTAGCAACAGAAATGATGGGTTAGATTATGGTCCCAAGCCAAGGTCTACCTGTAGATCTTCCTTGAGGGTACACTTTCAATCACGTTAACTTACCTTCCCAACCTTTTGCCCCAAGCCTGTAAAACTAATGTCCCCAAAGGCATCTGTTGGCATTTCCTGGACATGTCTTCTGGGGTCCCATTCCTTCCCTTGGAACATCACAGGTTTTATGGCCTCCTCTAAGTGCTCTTCCCTGAGATAGCCACATTCACATGCCACTTTCCTGAACAAAAGCACAAGTAACTAAAAAAATACATATTGAACGTGCTATAGTGACATAAACCACATAAAAGAGACATGGAGGTTAGAATAAAGGAGACTCCAATCACTAAAATAAACTTGAGCTGAATTCACTGCTGTATATAATACTGTGTTTATGTTGAATGCAGTTATACAAGCACTCCATGCCCACATGACAAATACAGAGCTTGACAAATATGACATATTTTCAAGCGTGCAAAGAGTTGCAATATTTGCAAGTACAATCAGCACAAAATAGATCATTCAAATTGTATATGAACAATTATTTTGAAATATCCGATGTGCTTATAAATTTTTTAATTAGACATCAAGAATAAAGATAGCAAATGGCAAACTGGTTGGGAATTCTGCAAGATGCCACTCAAAACATCAGATTATGGAAGATTAACTACTGGAGTTCTCTAAATTCCCAATCATTACAAAAGTAAACATCAGCACTGCTCAATATGTCTATAGTATGTTTATTTACTTGCATTTCAAGTGTTATTTGAATATTTTAGGCATATCAATTTTATTTATTTATACACATTAGAGCCTCCTTTCTCACTTTTAAGAATAATACCAGATGATTTTTCTAAAATATTCCAGTGCCCCTTAGTCTTTTAATCATTTCCATTTGACTGAAAATAGTTTAGCATAATCCTTCATCATGTTTTTCTCTGAAATTAAATTCATTAACCATTCCTTTGTAAAAAGAAGCAATAAGCTTTTCTGTCAACATTAAAAATATCAAAAGCTGCCTCCAATTATGTGTTTTGTGGTAATTTTCCCCTTGCTGAAATATTGTTGGGATTGTCTGCAGTGTCACAGCTTTCTAAACTAAAACATTCCAGCCTTTACTCATAATTCTTGTTGTCCTCCTAGTGATAAAGTTAATCAGAGTAGTTTTCTTACCCAGAATCTGACAATTGTGAACTTTCAATAAAATAAACGCATTCTTTTTTCTGAATGTTTTCAGGGATCCATAAGCGGAGATTTTCCTGTGGAGAGAACAGGGAGCAAAAGAGTTTTTACTTTACTTAGAAAGCATAAAATCATCTCCTTACCAGAGCAAATTCATATACTATGCATAAAACATTAGTTTTTTGTGTGCTGCTTTTTGAGGAAAAACAATTCCAATATTACATGGGATCAATTATTTCTTAAAAGATTAATGATTATCACATCTAAGGAGAGCAACAAGCATACAAAGTATAAACTTTATATGGCTAACTACAATATCATTTTATACTCTAGTGGCAACAACGCATTTGAATGTCTCCCCTATTTTCTTTTTCTTTCCTATCCTTTTCAGGTCTAAGTTTATAATGTGTACCCCATATTAGGTCAGCCCTAAAACAAACCATCATCTAGCTCTTCCTTTTCCTTGAACTTGCCTTTTCATTTATGCTGGGAGAGAAGTGAGCCCTGTGCTTGCTTCTACTGGAAGGGCTGTTGCTTCTTCTGAAGTTGGAAACCATGTTGATATCATAGTAGCTCTCAGGGTCAAGAGGGTAGCCTTCATCATGGTGGATCTTGTTCAGCTCCATTGGTATTCTCAGACCAGGCCCAGCCATGGTTACATTTGTTAGATCAATCATCAAAGTTGTTCAAGTACATTTGGAAGACAAATTCTTGGAACTACCATCTCAGACTTCATGGACTGCACATGCTGTATTCTGCCTAGATTTCATAGAACACCAAAAAGACTAAATATCCTCTGCTTAAGTCATTAGAAGAAAAGAATTCATTGAACACATTCATTTATCACTCTCATTTATCAGAAAACTAAACATCTTATCAAATCTTTATTACAGTCATAGACAAGCCTAAACTAAGCATAATTTTAGTCTCGGCATCAAGTTTCATTAAGCATTATATTCTATTTTTTATTATGTTCCCCTACTATTTCAATTCATTTAATACAATCAGAAGGATCGACATTTGGATATTTAAATGATTGAAATATGCAATATGCCAGTTGTGCCTAGCCTCTTTCTGAAAGCTTCCTTTTAAAGGCTTTTCTCCATATATTAGATAGGGCTGTCATTAGTTGCTTGATATGGAAAACCCAGGTAGATATCCAAAGCTAGTAGTTGCATAATGGCAATAGACTTAGAAAAGTAACTCATATGCTGTAATCCATGAAGAAAATAGAAACACAAGTTTATTTTCAATGACATCTGCAGTAAGTCACAATGATGCCAAAATGGAGCAGGTGCTTGTAGCAGCACACACGGGTGATGTCATTATATAAAACCCACTATTATATATTTACACTCCAAAATCTTACGAAAGTACTGATGTCGTGATATATGTGCGATAACATCATCCCTCTCTTTGCAGATGTCCATGCTTGTTTCAAATCCAGAAGTAGTTCATTTGTAACTTCAGTAAAATACCTCTTTCTTTAGCAATGATCAACTAAAACCCTTTTCGCTGACGTTTGTATAGCATGGATTCAATAGATGTGGATTTCACAGAAGATAAAAACACTTTCAGTACAATTTTCAAAAAAACTTAACATTTGGTGCTAAAATGCTATTTCAAGTAGTTACTAAATATAATATTTCACTTCAAAAATATATACCATGAAGAAATACATTCTCTCCCCCAGGGAATGACTATTAGGCAGGTGTCAAAGAAACAGCATTTAAGAATTAGCATAGCAACATGTCAAACACCAGTCAAAATAATATGCAACTTTGAAATATTACTCCAAAGTAACTAGGCCATTCAGTCCAATATTATTTGTTCTGATTGGCAATGATCTACAATAGCAGAGCACAACCTTTTCTCAGACAAAAAACACCCTTGGTTTTTGAGTTGGGTAATATTCAGTAAATGGCAGGATCATGCCAAAAGTGAAATTTGATTAAATTAAATACAATCTATGCTTAATTGCATAGTCAGCCATTGTTTAGACTTGGCATTTTTAAAATCTATCTGTCCCAAGGATTTGGATAAACCAGAAATTGTTTGAAGGTATTAAAGGAAATTGTCAGAAGATGTAAGTTGTTTCAAGTAAATCAGCCTTTTGCAATTAATTGATGGCAATTTTGTCAATGCCATTGGTGTTCAAGTGGTGCTCCAGTTATTTTGGAATGTTAGCAAAAGGGTCTATTACTATTGATACTATTTTTGCTTTCTTTGCCATAGGCATTCTGTTTGCAAGTCTTTGCATTTTCTGATTTTCTCCAGTTCTTTCCCTTCTATTTGGTTGTCTCCAGGTAACGCAATGTCCACTATCCAGACGTCCGCCCCCCAATTGTTAAATTTGAGGTGTTATGTGGCAAATTTTTGCCTGTCTGAATTCTAAAGTCCCAGAGCACTCTAACTTCTTCTTTTTCTATTATGTCTATTTTGTGGTCCTAACAATTCTTGCTTGTGGGCAAGGGGTATTTCTTATTTCACCATTGTTGCTACTTTATCATGCCATTGTTTGTAGTCAACCTGGGTGGTCATCTTGCAGCAGCTAACTATGGTAGGTGGTCCACTGTTTCTTCAGCTTCTTGACAGAGCCAGCATTTGTTGTCTACTGCTGTCTTTTCATCAATCCTGGCTTTGTTTTTAAGGCTTGGCCTTATGGAGCCAGAATTAGCCTTTCCTCCAAGTCCTTTTTTCTGCTCTTAGTCATTTCCAGGTCTTGTTAAGTGCTTTGCCTGTTTTTGTTTTTTTTATGTACTGGCTGGCCATGTAATTCTTTGCCTTGCCATGTCTCTTTCTATTCTTCATTTAATCTTTTTTTTTTGTAGGACAGTTTATCATTATTTGTTTAAATTTACTGATCACCCACTTCCAGTGGATTTGGGTTGGCATATAGAACTAGCAGAAACATTAAACAGCTAAATACAATTACTGTGATTATTCTGCAGGTACTTTCCTCCTTCTTTCACATTATAAATTACAATTCAATATTAACTTTTGGAGGGAATGTAGAGGTTAATTCTATGTTTTGGGATAAAATCGCTATTCAGGTAGTCCTTGGTTAATGATTACTTGTCCAGTCACCATTCGAAGTTACAACAGCACTGAATGAGTGATGCTCAGAACCAGTCTTTGAAGTTGTGGTTATTGCCGCAGCTTCACAATCACATGATTGTGATTCAGGCACTTAGCAATCAACTCACATTTACAACAGTTGCAGCATCCCATGATTCCATGATTGTGAATTCCGACAGGACCTGCCAGCTTCCCACAAACAAACAATGGGGCAAATGGCAGGAAGTTGGAAATTGCGATCAGGAGCGGGACTAGCTTAATGACCACCACAGTCCTCATTTAATAACAGCAACAAGGACTGCCAGGATTGGTGTTGCTAAGTGATGTGGTCATATGATGTCATACTTTACAACCACGTTACTTAGCAATGGAAATTCCAGTCCCAATTACCATTGTTAAGGGAAAACAACTTGTAGTATGTTTTATGTTGTATTTTAAATTATTTCCAGACCCTTGCCCATCTCAGTCAATGACTCTGGGCAGCTTAAAATTTAAGCCTTATTTAAGTCTGGCTCCATTTACCTCACTGTTACAATATAATGAGCTCACTAGGCACATTATATTTCTTATTCAGTGAATAACCAATCATACTATATTCTAATATGCATGTATCTTTGAGGAGCGACTTAACCCCTTGCAACATCAGTTTGTATGTTTGTGGATACTGTATATGCCAATTGCCAAGTATATATATATAGATATCAGCTATATAACAAGAAATGAGAATAAAACATAGAATATAAAAGTACAGGAGTAAAAGTGCAGTAATAACAGAGTAAAATAATGAAGTACCAGTAAGTAAATAGTCACAGCTTTAACTACAAGCATAATGAATAGCACATATAGAAGCATGAAACTTGGCAACCTGGATGAGATACTTGGGTTCATATCATGTAAAAGGATGGACAAATTAAATTTATGCTCTCTTCCTGGAAATGTTTCAGGATAGGGTAGATGAGAATCATCTTATAGTCCCAGTAAAGGGAACAATAGAGGAGCATATAGGACTCTACTGAACCATCCCCAATGGCATACGTGCTGGTGCATTGATGTACTGTTATAGTGTCCAAATAGGATCCCCAACGGCATACGTGCTGGTGCATTGATGTACTGTTATAGTGTCCAAATAGGACTGATGCGGCCAGTGAGACTTGTTTGGTTAAGGTACAAGATTTACAAAATTTTGACATTGTAATAGATAATCAATAGGAGGCTAGCACAAACCCTTTTGAAAAATTCTCTCAAATTATACACCTCTAAACAGTTATACTAATGCCCTTTAATTGGGAACCCTGCCCTATAGGTTCTTCAATAGGGTTTTTTGACAGGCTGGATATCTGAAATAATTTTAAATGAATCTTCTAGGAATGTTGTGACTTTAGGTACTGTATGAACGTATAAAAGGCAAATCTCCTTCATATTCAGCTCAACTTCTGGTAACTTAATGGACATGCTTATGCTGTTGTCTTAGTAGAAAGATGAGCATGGTTTCTCAGTGTACTTCTAATTTATTTTTTTTAATCCCAATTTAATCTACTGCTGGTCTGAAGTTATCTTGAATTCTCTCATTCTAATATTAAGTAAGGTTGACTCTGCTTAATTTCTGCACTCAGAGAAGGTCAAACATGTACTGGGATGTAGTCTGGATTCCAGGAGGGAGGGGCAAAAAGGCAGTGGAACTCAGTCACCAGAAAGAGGGTTAAAATGGCTCCCTCCTTACTTTTCTCAGAGTATATCTGTAGTTATGCTATAAATTGCTTTAATCTGGCAAGATTCTGTCCATAGGTGAGGAATAATAAAAGAAATTACTCTAAAGTAGCTACATGTTCTTTGGCCCTGACAACCAGATGTTGCCACCTCTTTGGTCATAAACATGTGTGTACTCTTCTACTAATGTCAATTTTCTTTTATGTATATTATTGTCAATACCCTGCAGTAGCCAACTACATATTATCCACTGATTTATTTTCATTTGCATGGTTCTCTCAGTATTTATGCTAATTTATAATAATAAATTCCAAGTAGTCAAGAATTTTGTAAAGTATTTCTGCAATCTTGTCTGAGACATTGCAGTTTTTCCAGAGATATCTAGTTAAATTAATAACTTAAAACAATTGTTATAGTAATGTTAACAATAGCTATGAAACTGGATTTCAGGACATAGAGTTGGTCTTGTTTATGCTGCATCTTTTAAGATGCCATAAATGGTACAATGTTATCAAAAGAAGCCAAATGGTGAAGATAATATATTTAACTATTTGTGCATTACTATGTTTTGAATATGGATTGTATTGTATGGTAATCCAGAAAAACTTATGTGTGCCATTTTTGACTGAAATCAATGAAGCAAAAAGCGGACATTTCTATTCCATGTTCCACTAACTACAGAGAAATGTTAGTATGCTTTGTTTTCTTTCAAAAATTTAAAAATTTCAGTAATTAATTTAATCATAAATTTTGCTATCAGTTTGGTGATTCTTCTCTATATCATTAAATCATTCACTTCAACAAGACCTTCCCTCAAGGATTAAGTTTCATTCAGGCTATAAGATAAAATATTCAAATTATAATATAAAAAAGAAAACACAGCATTAAGTAATGTCTAGGAACTAATCTGCGCCCTTCAAATCAACACAAATTTTGTGTACTCAAGTAGTTTAAGGTATACCATTAGTTAAAATGACATAAAATGAAATTACCTAGTTATCTGATTAACTGGATGCTTGAAATATGATAATACATAAATAAAGGAAAGTACATCAGACCAAGTAAACTAACTAATTTATCAAGCCCATAGATACCACTTTCCAGATTTCAGGGTTAAAGACAAGACAAGATTATTTCCTTAATTTATTTAGATGCTAGGAATAAGGGCTTCTGCACCCAAACAAACAAACAAAAATGTTCTGGTACCAAGCTACAAATCTAATATAAGATCCTGTAATTATTCCAGAATGGCTTCATAAAAACTTAGTTCAATGTCTCAGAAGTCAATCTGATATTTTTTTGTCCTGGATATATCACGAATGAGCTACTTGTGAGCACAATGTAAATTCTCTTTGGACACAAGCTGCAAAACCATGCACATTTATGAATACATTACACTGAATGCAGAACACATCTGTGCATTTATGTACAACTTAAAAGGAGAAAATAAAGAGCACTATTGATTCCATACAAATCCATGGCCAAAAACTCAATGCATGTGCTTATAAATGGACTTGCATATGCAACACACTCAGCAAGCTTTGCTTAAAATGTGACAAGGATTTCTTCTGACCTTGCAATGCAGAATTATCTCAGTATAGAAAGAAAACTTACTAAGCAATTTTGCACTACCAGATCAGCCTGGGTCCAGAGTTATACTAGACTGGCTGAGACATACATTCCCAGCTTTTGATGCAACAGAAAATAACCCAGATGGCTGTATATATTTGTCCAACAGCATCCTTCCAATCCCAAATTTACTCACATATTCCTTGCCAGTCAGCTGTGAAGGACACACTTTTGTTTCATGCTGTAGACTCATCACCTTATTGCTGAATAATGCCAGGAGTCTACAGGAGCTTTTCTGAAGTGACTGCAGTTAAGAGGAGGAGGAGGAGGCAGCAATCCAGGGGGCTGCACTTTGCCAGCAAATCACACTGCAGAAGCTGCTCCTGGTCATTCACAGAAGCCTGGGATAGATAGGTCAAGTGAATTGAGTTTCCTAGGCTAAATAGCAAATTACTCTTGTTTGCCTTGATTTATAGAGAAAGCTGATTATCTTTTGTTCCTTGATTGAACATTACAAAAAAGGTGGCTAAATTCAAATTGCTTTAAGTTGTTCAAATGTAGCTTCTTTCAGAATGATTATAATAAAATTAAATGATGTCTTAAATATTTAAAAAGATGCCCAGGAACAGATTTGCATATAATATGTTCTGGGATAACAGAATGCATTCTCAAAGCTATTAATTTGGTATTTGATAAATTGCATTCCATATTTAATAAATTGCAAAAATAGACTAATAATCTACATAGGATGAATGTTTAGCTGCTTCTGTATAAAAAGGACAAATTAGTTTGGAAAATATGCAGGGAGTGACTCAGGATAAAAAGCAGAAAGACAGATTGCTCCTTTAAGAGTAACCTCTTAGCATTCTCAGCCACCTACACTAGAGTTGACATAGATTGTAATATTCGTCCGATTGTTTGATCTTGTGATCTTAAATTTTGCCTAAACAAATATTATAACTGTGTCATAAATAACTGAAAAAAAGAATATTGAATGTAACTCCCCTCCCCTTCAGTATTTATTTAAAATAAATATAGTCTTTTAATTTTTAAAAATATTTTTTAATTATTTATTAATATTTTTAAAAGGAAGGGAATAGAGTGAGCAAGTTCTTTTAAGATCCAGAAGTTGACAATACAACATTATTCTTTAAGAATATAACATTAAGAAACATCTGTATGAATAACAATAGCATACACATTTCAACAATGTAATCTTTAAACAAATCAGTGACAAAATAGAATAAGAAATAGAATGAAAAACATTATTGCATTATTATCTTCTTTTATTTCATGGTACTGTATTAATTTGACAATCAGCATCTTGTGCAAAATGTGTAGGATACAATTACATGAATATTCTTGCTTTTGTGAAAAAAATGGAAATTTAGAGTACATCATGTGAATATATAGACTTTCAGAGGAGCCATGGCTATGTATAGGAAAAGATGGCCAGCATTACCCATAAATATTAAATATATTAAAGAGAGGCAAATATGCATGCATCCTATACTTACATAGGCGGTATATGTGTGTCATTTCTCCACTTAGTAGTGTTTACAATTTTTCTGATAACTGAATGTTCTGGATTTCAAAACTTTCAGGATATTCACTGAAATCCTACCCCTTTACGAACTCCAGTTTTGCTGTATTATACAGCACTACTTCTAGTTTCCAAGTCTGGTTTGCTGATCAAAATATGGATTATTTCTTCTACCTGCTAACATCACAAATACACAAGCATTTTGTGATGGTGCAGTGGTTAGAATGCAGTTCTGCAGGCTAATTCACTGCTCACTCCAGGAATTGGCTTCTCACCGGCTCAAGGTTGACTCAGCCTTCCATCCTTTCGAGGTTGGTAAAATGAGGGCCTAGATTGTTGGGGTCAATATGCTGAAGCTGTAAACTGTTTAGAGAATGCTAAAAAGCACTGTGAAGCAGTGTATAAGTCTAAGTGCTATTGCTATTTTGAGTCTAGTACTCCTCTGTATTTCTTATCCATGTACTATCTCAATTCTATAAAACCTTGCCACAAAGGTTAACATATTAAGGTCAGGATGTAACTTAATATTCCACTTAATCAGCTGAAACTGTTTGGAAGACTTAAGCTAAAAATTGCACACCTATACTGAATATTATCCACTGGTAAAAACTAATCTTTAATTTAACCTAGAACTGCATTGGCTTTTTTGGCAATTGCAGCTGCAGGGCAGTCTTGGCTCATACTTAAGTGGTTGTTCACTAGGACCCCTTCTCATAGTTACTACAGTTGAGCCAATTCAGTTTCTTATCTATTCCTGTTGTAAGCGCAACCAGCTCCTGGCTCCTTTTGATTTTCTGGGGAGGTTTTACTGCCTTTCACTTTTCAACTTTCACTGCTTGCCTCTCACTGATAAGACATGCTGCCTTCAAAGGAGAAGGAATTTGGGTAAAGATCCAGCAGCTAGCAAAGCTCAATCTTGAGCTGTACAGCACATCTTGTTTCTTATTTTAATTCTAAAAACACCATTCTATCACCCTCTAAATCACCCTATAGGGACGCAATAGCTCAGTGGCTAAGACGCTGAGCTTGTCGATCAGAAAGGTTGGCAGTTCGGCGGTTCGAACCCCTAGCACCACATAACTGAGTGAACTCCCATTACTTGTGCCAGCTTCTGCCAACTTAGTGGTTTGAAAATATGTAAAAATGCAAGTAGAAAAATAGGGACCACCTTTGGTGGAAAGGTAACAGCGTTCTGTGTGCCTTCCGCATTTAGCCATGCCAGCCATATGACCACAGAGACATCTTCGGACAGCGTTGGCTTTTCAGCTTTGAAACGGAGATGAGCACCGCCCCCTAGAGTCGGGAACAATTAGCATTTATGTGCGAGGGGAACCTTTACATTATCACCCTCTATATAACTGCAAAGACTATGGCTAAGCTATTCAGGCTCTACTGTCTACCTCTCCCCACTCCCTATGCAAGTCTAGATCTTTCACCTTCTCTATTTTATTCTCTTGATCTCCCTGAGAGCAGCCTCTGTATGTAGCCAACCTTCAGAGGGACCCATGCTTGGCCTAGGTGTGACAGTGATGGGGTGCTCTTGGGGCCAGTGTTCTCTAGTATGTATGGAAGTAAAGGAAACAAGGAGAAAGGGGTAGAAACATGCAGCAGAGGAAGTAACTTCTTCCCTATTCCCCACTTTCAAAGTTAGAAACATGAGGAAAGAGGTTGGATTGTATGGCTTAGGAAAGCAAAAGGGAGCAGGAGAACAATTTATAAATTTCTGTTACTCCAATGATTTCTCCATAGCTAACACTGTCTCCAAACAATCAAAATGAGGTCTCTATTCATAGATGGAGCATACTGACTATATTATTGATAAAAGGATGTGGAGCTCCATTATAGCATCAAAGACATGGCCAGGTGCTGATTGTGGAACAGATCAGTAACTGCTGATGTTCAAGCTCCAAGTTAAGCTAAGAAGACTAAGAAAGCCAGTAAGTTTTCACAATGTGATTCTGAACACATGCTCAAGGAGAACAGCAAGACTCGCTTTGAAGTTCTGAACCTCATTGATAAGACAATCAATCAAATTATGGAAGGAACTTCAAGAATGAGTTAAGGATGAATATAAAAAGACTGCATAAAATGAAAAAAAGAAGGAAACTGCATGTCAGAACAAACCATGAAAACTGTCAAGAAGAACCAAGAAAGACAAAAATCTTAGAAGGGAACTTAACAAAGCGTTTCAGGCAGCTAACAGAAGAGGCAAGAACCAGTATTACAACAACATCTGTATAAAAACATTGAAAATAAAAACAAGGAAACAACACGGAAAAACAAGTTCCGTCTTTCAAAAGATCTTTGAACTCAGGAGATTCCAACCTAAAATTGGTTTGTTAAAGGATGTCAGCTGACAGACAGTAACTGCTTTTAAAGGAGATCAAAGGAAGATGGAACTAGTATGTTGAATCATTACATAATAAATATATCAACATCTAAGATACAAGATATTGTTTACTTACAAGAATCACTAGTACTACAAGGTGGTGTTTGATCAGTACTCCAGTTATTACCAAGTCAGAAAGCAACAGGAATTGATGGAATATCCACTGAAATATTGTAAGCAACAGAAGAAAAATCAACCAAGGTTCAAACCATAGTGGCCAATCAATTGGAAGAGATCAATATACATTCCAATGCAAAAAAGGAGTCTCAGCAGGGTGTGTAAACTATTGTACAATAGCCTTAATTTCACATGGTAGCAAAATAATGCTTACTATCATCCAACTAAGATTAGAGCCCTAGACGGAAAAAGCGATGACAGATGCTCAAACTGGCTTTTAAAAAGCCCAAAGAACATAAGACATTACTGCCAATGCATGCTGGTTAATTGAAAAACCCCCAAAGAATATCCCAAAAAAGTAGACCTCTGAGTATACAGTGAACAGCCAAGAAAACTGATTGATCATCGAACAAATCAATCTAGAATTCTCACTCCAGGCACAAATGACCAATCTCAAATTATCCTACTTTGGACACATTTATATGAAGGCTCATTGGAAAAAGACTCCAATGCTGGGAAAAGTAGAAGGAAGAAGAGAATAGTGCATTATTGGGAGATATGAAAGAACAGATTAGGGATACTATGGAGAGTCTTGAGGAAAATCCACGAGGCCAGTAGGGATCAAAAATAACTTGGATGATCTATAATCAATTAGATGTTGAGCAGTTCATCCCTGTGTCATTCTTCAAAGACACCGACTTCCCTTATTTATGTATGAGGCTTAACATTGTTTGCTACTTCTGCTTCCATCAATTCATAGTTAAAACTGCTGCAAGCAGGCATTGCTCTTATTTGTTAGGGCCAGACTACGACGGAAGTGTTAAGAAGATGAAGTACAAATGGGAGAAATCGGATATGCTAGTTTTTAATGTAGGGAGAAAACGCTGAACAGAAGTACGGGGGAAAAAGCAAGTATTTTAAGTAATGAAAAAGTGCGAGTTCCATCCACAAACGTCGATCAGCTCCTCTCCGAAGGACAGGAGACAAACAGGGTTAACGAACAGGGGGGGGGAGTATTGTGAAACACAAATAACGCCCAAGTAAGGTGGGGAGCTATCACGGGCAACAGTTCAGCGGATAAGCCCTCCGTGAAGCGACCCGACTGCGACGGAAAACAACACACACACACCCCGCTCGCCCAGTTCAACCCCCGACTGACCCCGCCCCTGCAGTGGTTGCTCGGGCTTGTGCGTCGTCGTTAAAGGGCGTGGCCACGGCGAGGGGGGGGCGGGAGTTAGATAGGTTAAGTCCCGCCTCTGGCTGTCACTCTCCGCTGGGAGTGGGATGGAGAGAATGGCGCCTGCGCCTGGAGTCGTTGTGGGAAACGCGTCGGAAGTTCCCAAGCCAACCTTAGCCAAGAGACCCAAGAAGTCCGATGGTTGTTGTGCGGAGACCATGAAACTGACTCGTAAAGCGGTTCTAACTCGAGCGAAAGCTACGAGCCTTGCAGGGGTCCGCAAGCTCAATTGCTGGTGAGGAGGAGGAGGAGGAGGCGGCCTTTTATATTAAACTGCATTCCTTTCGGCATTCCTGGCCATTGGCCGTGGCGGCTGGGATGCTGCTGGTCGCTGTAGTTTTCAGCAAGGAATTGGAGAGCTTCTGCTCCTCGCTTTTCTTTGCTCCGTTGTCTTCGCAATGGGCACCGAAAGGTCGAGAGGTCTAGTGGCGAGAAAAGTGTGGCTTTTATAAACGCTTTGCCCAGCAAAGGCGAATTCCTGAAATCGTTGTAGATAGACTCTCTTCTGATTTCTAAATCCAGAGTGGTTGAAAGGGGAAAAGAATTCCGTCCCAGTAACGATTAAAGCCACTATGTAAATATTAATTGAAACGGGTATTATATCCCAATTCAATATTTTTATTTTGTGTTTTGCAGGATTAAAAATCATATTTCATTATCTGGTCATTCATTTTTTTTCATTTCTCTTTACTACTTTTCAGTTCATGGCCTGTTTTCCTTCACCGTGTCTCTTTCCCCTGCATCCGTTGATTAAGTATGTGGCATAAAAAATATATAGTAAAACTTGACTTTGGTCCATCCAGGGTGGAGCTTTGGCCCAAAAAATGCCTTGGGTTCATTTATCCTTTTTTTAAAACAAGTAAAGTTCATTACTCTGGAGCTGTCTAGTATTGTATTTGGAACAGTCCTAAATCTATTTAGAACTTGGCTAAATACAAGCTGATTAATATAAGTTATTGTGTGCCTAGACCACCACTCAGCTGTTCCTTTCTAGTTCTATGGTTGCATATTTGAGATGAAACAAATTTTTTACTGTTCTGGAAAAAGCTACCGTACTTAAAGCTGTACTTTCTTCCTAAATTATCTTCCTGACTCCTGCAAACTGTTTATAAAACTTTTTTTTTTGCCTCCTCCTTGTTGATCTGTTGTTGTTTTTAAATTCCATACTTTTCTTTTTGGAATTAGATAACATACATATCATTACTATACCTCTGTGTTTTTCTTTTCTTCCCTTTTTTCAACAATAGTAGTTCTTTCACTTCCTTCCAAAAATATTCTGAAGTTATCATCCAGAAATATCCTTTACTTATCCCCATCTGTCTGTTTTATTTTCTTGTCTGAAATATCTTACATTCCAAATTTTACATAATACATTGTAAAATCAGTCAGAATAGAGACTTCTGCTTTCATTCATTCAAATTATAGGTTTCCTGGAGATAAGAACTAGAGTGGCTGCTCTGCTGTGATTACAGCTGTTGTCTGTTAAATCCTGTTTCTGTTTAACATCTTTCCAGAAATGTGGGATTCCCCATGAAATATTGGGGAAATAGCTCTTTCCAATTATAATGCAGACACTTGTTGGTCTAGCTACAGTGTGGTTACAAATAATTTGACTTGCACATAGATAGGAATTCTTTTGCAGAATTGGAAATTTCAAAGGCTTTCCAGTTGCATGGAGTAGTATCTGTGCACATATGAGCATAGGCATATTGAAGAAAAGTCAACAATATATAGCAGGTCATAATTAGGCCATGCTGTCTTTCACAGGCTTACCAGAAGCACAAAGGGCATTTGTAGAGGGCTCTAATTGTTCTTTCATATATGGTTTTCCATAGCGTGAATATTGCTTTAGTTACCGTAATATACTATTTTTTACTATTTAATTTACCATTTTATATATGCCTTTTAAATATGTTCTTCTTTTTTAGGGGAAGCCGTATCTCAGATGTAAGTACCATTTCTAAGTTTCTAATATGTAAGAAATGGAAATAATTGTTGGTGTATTGGTTCTTTCTCATCATCTGTTCCCAGTAGGGGATTCTGAATGGTTTTTAGCTATTTTCTGACTTGAGTGAAATCAAAAGATACTAAATCCAGGATGAAGCAAAGACTCATTAGTTGGTACTTTGCCTCTTTCTCTTTGGAAAAGTAGATATTAGAGGGCTGAGGAGCTGGTAGTGGTGTAATTTTGAGCCACCTTTAGCTACACATATCTTATGCCAAAACTGCCAGTGAGAGGAGATAGGGGGTTGACTCATCATTTGGAGATGTTATATCACTGTGATTTATCTTGCTTGATTGACAGAGTTTCAACGGACTCTCAGTTGCACTGTATATCTGAACTGTCATTCAGGAAAGCACAAGTCATAATGTATGTTTGTTTGGAACAGGTTCAAGCCCTAGCATATCAAGATTTTAAAAAAACCTGCTTTTTTATTCCAGAGCAGTTTCTTAACCTTAGCGGCTTTAAGATGCAGAGACTTCAATTCCCAGAAGGCCTCAGCCTTCCCCAGCTGATTGGGGAATTCTAGGAGTTAAAGTCCACGCATTTTAAAGGTACCTAGGTTAAAAAATATTGCTTGAAGGAATACTATTCTTGAAATTCTGGAAAATAGCACCCAGTAATAATGTAGGTTTCTTTGAAATAGAAAAACTATAAATTCAACTGATCTCTGTAGATATTTGGATTCAGTGCATTTTGGCCTCAATTGACATAAGAATCTGTTGTAATATGGAGCTTCTGTTACAGATGCTTAATACAATATTTCTAATCAATCAATTAATTACATATGTTCCTTCTCCTTGCAAGACTGAAGTTTTGCTAATATTTTTTTTCCTTTTCTTTTTACTAGATATCAATCTGCCATGAGCTTCCTAATGTTGAAGTGGTCACGTTCAGGTGTGTGTTAGGATGGTGGCTGACTAATTAAAAGCCAAGGAAAATCAGTGGTCTTTCTTTCAACATGGAACCTGAAAAGAAGTCCTCACTATCTCTTAAGCATTCAGGCAATGTGCTTTTTTAATCATTGTGTGTTTATGTATCATTTTTAAGCTGAGCAAAAATTTCAAACTTCTTCAGCAATATATATACATAATTGTTCAGTAAGAATTCATAGTGGTATTATTTCATTTTTGGATCATGCATGTGTAGTCTCATGTTTCTACATTATGTGCCTAACCTATCCCTCCAGCTATATTGTACCTTCTTTTCTATGCTTTAAATTATTGCTATTTTTATTTAATAACGCCAGATCACAAGGAAGGAAAATACACATCTTCATTTTTCATTTCATTAACTGTACAAATTAACAATCCATCATTCAAATCATTCTTGAAACACCCTATCTGTTTATCTCTTTACATATTTGCAGTCTATGTGTATATGTACATATTATTTCAGGAATGTATTTTTTTACTTACTTCATAAGTACACATTATCATAGCTCTGTACTTTAGATCCCACACTTATCTTCTTTTACTTTCTTTTTCCCCCCAATGCATTTTTAGTTACTGACCCAATCTCTACTCTAGGTTCAGTAATAATAGCACTCAAGACTTGTGCTCTCTTAGCAAATGAATAATTTTGAATATCAGTGTGTATAGTCTGATGCCATAGTTCTGGTTTCAAAATTATGAAAATGTAATGGACAATGTAAATGTAATAATCTGGCTATTTTTCTTTGTCCTCTTATTGTTCATGGTTTCAGATGTTCTATAGAACCATAAGAAAGGGCACAAACACATGTTTATCCACTTGCCCTAGGATTTTTGTGTTGCACAAAGAATTGTAGTTGTT
>JANHFT010003450.1:119698-139491 GCA_032467955.1 Pseudoxenodon macrops
TAAATAAATAAATAAATAAATAAATAAATAAATAAATAAATAAATAAATAAATAATGAAGCCCCTTCACTCAGGACTAAGTTCGATATCCCTCTGGTAGGACTCCAGATTTCAGGCTTCAGAAAGGATTATAATTTAACCTCACCAACAGCCTCTTACCTTCTGAAAACAACAAAGGTAAGGCTGAGACATTTTAGGGCAGGAAAAAATGAATAAGCATTCTGCAGCCCTTCCATCCTGCTTTTCAGGAATAATGGCATAAAGATGGCCTGCCAGACCTCACACCTTCCTACTTATATGCAGCAGGGAGATTTGAAGGAGGGTGGGGGGGGAAACCAGTTTTCGCCCTGTCTAAAACATTCATGCATAATTACTGGCAAAAGCCTTCCCTTCTTCTCTTTTTCCCCTTTTCCACCCCCTCTTTCTCTTTCCCTCTCTCCCTTTTCTTTTAAACCGCGTTTCTGAAGAACATTTTGACCATATACAATATTGGAACCTATCTTTATCAAACATTCATGCGTTGTGCGGGAGATAAAAACAGGAATCTATAATTCATACGGCAGAGTGTATTACCGAGTGCGCATGAGAGGCTGAATTTAAATGAGGGAGGGCCGCACAATAAATTTCTGAGAGACATCATCTTCAATCATCTACATTATTCACCAGATTTTTCCAGAACCGTAAATCTCATTCGTGTGTGTGTGTATATACACACACACACACATACGCACAAACATTAACCTGCACACAGAAACAAAATCAAATTGAAATATAGACCAACCTGTGAGTCAGTCTGTCAATCAGTCTGTCGTTTACACACCGACCCACACACACCAGGGGTTAAATCCATTTTTTTTACTACCGGTTCTGTGGGCGTGGCTTGGTGGGCGTGGCTTGGTGGGCATGGTAGATGAAGGATATTGCAAAATCTCCATTCCTATTTGCCGGTTCTCCGAACTATTCAAAATTTCCACTACTGGTTCTCCAGAACCTGTCAACCTGCTGGATTTCACCCCTGACACACACCTAATAATGGTTGGTAGTTGCTTAAAAATGCTTTTGACTATGGACCAAATTCTTCACTCCTTTCTATGAGGGGGGAAACTCCATCAGACACCGTGGATTGTTATTCCAATCAAGAACACCTGGTTAGTGGTCTGAGGGCACTCTCTGTACAGTAGTGGCCAAAATTGTGGAAACCCTTTGGGGGGAAAGTGTATTTTCTAAAACTAGCGAATAACACCCCACCTTCTTTTTTGGGAGTAGTGCCATAAACTTGTATATCAATGGAAAGATAATTTAATCAAGAATGTCATGCAATCACTTTTATGAAGGATTTGCTATTAGAATCGCAGTTACAGTATAAAGAAAGAAAGTGAAACACGTAGAAAAAAAGATATACAAAAATCATCACCATAGAAAAAAATGAGATACACAAAAATGATCACCCTGTCAGTTAATACTTAGTTGGGTAACCTTTAGCATGAACTGCAGCCTTACGACGTCTTCCCATGGAGTGAACCAAGTCTTTTAGTTCTGCAGCTGTTATCATGTGAAACCTAGATTGAATGATTGCTTCTATTAACTGGGTTTTATTGCTGGGTCGTTTCTGACTAAGAAGTTTCTTTATTTGGCTCCATAGATTTTCAATTGAGTTAAGGTCTGGGCTATTCCCAGGCAATTCCAGCAATGGAATAGGATTATCTTGAAACCCCTCACAAAAAAGTGGTGTTATTAGCCATCAAACCTCAAAAACACACTTTCCCCAAAAGGTTTACACAATTATGGCCACTACTGTAAGAACAAGGAACACTTAACTTCCTTTCCTCTTTATCCCATTGTTTCCTCCTCTTATCGAAACTGTGATTGAAATTGTGTATAAAGACAGTAGCTGTGATTTGAGAATAATTAAAGGTCACTCAGATGGCGATCAGGCCACTCATAATTAAGGGTGTAATTAAAGTTTCAACGGCACTAAAAAAAGTAACGTATGGCCATTTTTCAAACTTGTGACAGTTGCAGTATCCCCATGGTCATGTGATAAAAATTCAGATGATTGGCAACTGGCTCACATTTATGATGGTTGCAGTGTCCCAGGGTCATGTGATATCCTTTTGCGACCTTGTGCCAAGCAAAGTCAATGGGGAAACCAGATTCACTTAACAACTGTGTTACTAATTAAAAACTTTAATGATTCACTTAAGAATTGTGGCAAAAAAGTCATAAAATGGGGCAAAACTCCCTTAATAACTGTCTTTCTTAGCAATAGAAATTTTGGGCTCAATTGTGGTCATAGGTCGATGACTATCTGTAGATTAATCTTTCCCTTTTAAAAAAAAATTAAATTTATATTGCCGCCTATTCGCCCATGGCGACTCAAGGCGGCTTTTTCATAATACAGTAATTACTTAATTAATTAATCAAAAGTAATTACGGACATACAATAGAAGCACTTTCTTCTCACAAGAAATAATTTATTCATGATCATAAAATAGAACAATGGTTCTTAACTTAATTGGCCTTAAATAGGAATTATAGAAACATTCCAGCCTGGCAATTTATAATATTTTTACTACTTAAACAATTAGTAAATGGTTGATTTACTGAAGATGAAAGATATATGAATAGGAATACTGTAAATAACTGCACCTTGAATTGTGCAGACAGGGAGAGAAATGGGCTTCTTGAAAATAGTTATAATTAGCTTATACACTTTTAGGAAAATATTTGAAAATATGAGGTATCTGTTGAAAGCTCATAATCCAATGAATTTTTGGCAGGATGTCTACAAATCAGATTTATGAGTCTCAGTATTACGCCATGTTCCTCTCTTCTCCCCTCCCTATTTACACAGAAGAAATGCATTGATGTATGAATGTTTACACGACTCATTTGCCAATCTGCCCTAATTCCCTGGAATGTACAGTTGCAATAACCCCAGCCTCACCTCCATGGCAGCATTGACCGCTGTATCAGATCCCAGGCTGAAATCAGTGCCAGGAACGTTGTTACTGATGGTAGCTGGTATCACACACATGATGATACAAAGCTCATCATATTGCCCACGAGCCTCTACCAACTGTAACACTCCTTCATATGCCTGCAAAAGGGAGAATAAATTATGAGGCACAGCAGGGAGTCTAAGAACTGGATGGCAAAGAGTGTAGGAGAAAGACAACTTTGATTTTGATTGAACTTATTTTGAATTCTGAGCTTATATTATGCAGAGGTTAAATTTGAGAAAATTACAGTTGTTAGTAAAAAAGGAAGAGTGACTATGTAGAATAATAATTTCACCAATGTTCATTTAATTCTAGGCTTGCATTCTATCCACACACTTATACTAACCCTGCAAATACGTCTGTTTAGAAAAGCCTTTTATAAAAAACGTTGGGGTGGAGTGAGGTGAAGTGAGGTGAAGAGAGATAATCTTCATTTAATATTGAAATGACTCAACCAGTTTCTCTGTACCTCAAAGCCTCCAACGACCAGCAAGGCCTGGATGTTAAATTTCCGAACATTTTCAGCAATCTTTTCCATGCATGTCTTTGGAAGAGTTCTGGCAAAACAATAATAAAACAAGTTCCAACAAAGTTTTTTCCAGTAAGAATGTGCATATGGTAAAGCTATGTTCTGAGATTCCTCAGAGTTATTAAGCACTGATTTATGGAAGTAATTGATGCATTGGTATTTTTCTCCACAGGAGAAAGTATGAAAAACAAAATACTGAAATAATTCAATTCCCCATCAAAAAAGCAGGTGCAAGATAAGGTTTTGAATTACAAGAACAGTTCAGAAATAAATTAAATAGCGATAGGTTATTCATGATTTTCATGGAGGCAGGAAACGGTTGTAGAATTTATTTGAGGTCAAGGGCTGACTGTGTAACACGCATATCCTCTAACTGTATGGAGAATTTTATTGGTTTTGACAGCACTAACCGTTTGGTCCCCAGCATGGATCCTCCACGGCCCAACCAGCCTGCAACATCATGCCAGCATAGCTCTCTGACCTGTTAAGAGCAAATAATTAAGTCTGTTATGATTTGGTCTACCAACCAGAAATAAATCAAGCAACATCAGTTTTCTGCCATACAAACCAGTGGCAGATTAATATTTTATTGGATGAGAATTATTAACAATTCTTTAATCCTTTAAACTGAAATTCTAAAACTGTAAGTGGTGCATTCAGGATTCATAAAGTTCCAAAGGAATATAGATGTCTAATTGTTCTTATATCAGAGAAAGAAGATATTCAGGAGAAGGAGCTGCCTAATTGAACAAGACTTACCTGTCCTTTGCTTAAGCCTTCAAACCCATCATTCACCACATACATTGTGTGACCCTGGCAAATCCCAACACGAACAGCTGATCGGACTGCTGCATTCATGCCTGCTGCTGGGGCACCCACATTCAGTATGGCAATGCTGAAATTGCTCTGGTGGAAAGGAAAGACAATTAGCAGGCTATGCAGAACTTGAACACACTAAAGTGATGGATAAACTTTTAACAGGGTTGTGGCTATCTTTCCCAACATTCCTCCAAGTCTTTTCAGGATTGAAGCAGGATTCAGAAGAAGCAAAGTTATCTCAGATATATCTTCTTCACCCCTTTTCTACAAAGACCTTTTAAAAATGATCATATGTCATACAGGTCTTTGACTTACAACCAGTTGGGACCGGAATTTCAGTCATTGAGTGAAGGGGTTATTAAGCAAGATGCAATGTGACTGTTTTGCTCAATGACCACAGTCGGGGCATTCTTGGTGGCAGATGTTAAACCATCTCCCAGATCATTAAGCAAACAGATTGAAAGACCTGACTGCTGAAAGATTTTAGTTCCACGTAGAGCTGAAATCTTCCTAGCAGGCAGTCTCTTTCGCTCTCAAATGTTCCTGCAGCCAGATGAAGGATTTCAGCTCCCCTCTGTGCATGAATGGACACTCCTTCATGGGGCTGCAGGAATGGACTTGAAATCTTCAGGATTTCAGCACTGTTCTATAGTTCACTAAAAGGTTTTGTTCCTCCACTCCTCCTCCTTCACTTGCAACCTTCCCTGGTGCTTTCCCAATGGACTTTCTGGGCAAGCCAGCAAAGAAAATTGCAAGTGGTAATCACATGATTGCAGGGAACCTGGCAATTGGTTGTAAATGTGCACTGATCGCCAAGTGTCCAAAATGTGATCATGTGACCACAGGGAGAGCGGTACGACTTTACAATGTCTGGAAGCCCTTATGTACCTAGTGTACCCTTTCCAAGGCCATCATAGCTTTGAATAGTTATAAGCTGAGGACTATCTATAGTAACAGTTGTCAGTTCTCTGACTGAATATTGAGTACTATCAGTGTCTTTAATTCAGAAGAGAGTTATTTTTAACTTTTCTTCCACACGTGAATTACATATTTTCTGAAATAAGAATAATGCAAATCTTGAGTCACTGCCATTGGGAAGAGGGTTATTTAAATCTATACACACAAAAAGTAAATATTGCATTTCTATCTACATTTAGGCATGGCTAAGTGTCAGTAACATACACATATGCATGAGCGTTACCACCAGTCCTCCTATCTCCAAGCACTCAGATAACTCATGGTCTTTTCTTTTCTCACCTTTTTGTCAGCTGGCGTCTGGTGTGCAAGCAGCTTATAAATTTTCCAATTGTTTTCAAAGCTTCTGTAAAATAATTTTACAATCATACTGGTTACCATTTGGCTGCTGTATTTTTTCTTTTTAAATTATCAATTTATTTGTCAAAACACTTAAGGAACAAAATAAATAGCTACGCAAAAGAAGAAAGATACTGGATAAAGAATAAAACAACAATGAATAAACAGCGTTTATAATTATGCGGTTTAAAATTCATTATTTCATTAATGCATTAATTAATTTTATAGAGTTGGTTCACAGTATCATCTTAAGAAATAACTGAAAATTTCTATAAATGACTAAATGTGATATTAATATTGATGCTCCCAATTTTTGTCATTGTTCCAAAAATAGTTGCACAATCATGTAAAGGAAAAATAACTAAACTAAACATAAGATATAAAAAAGAGAAAAATCAGTGAAAAGATTAAGAAACTAAATTGTCTCCCAATGTACCAGATTATTGCATCAAAATATTTATAAATACTGAAATTGTCCTAATTCCACCCTTTACATTCTTTTCCTCTTAAAAACTAAAGAGTATCTGAGTTTGCCTTGTTATGTGATAAAAAGGGCTCCATTCTTGATTAAATTTAATCAAACATCTGTTCTGATAGATATTGCTAACTTTGCTGTTGCAATATATTCTCCCAAGTTTGGCTTCCAGACTGAAACTGTTAGTAAAATACCTCTTTTAGTTGCTGTATCTCATAGTCTGCCCCACATCAACCCATAACTGTTTGGTCATGTTAGTGGCAATCCTGAAAGATATGATTCCAAGACATCTAAAAGGTAAGAGGTTCCAGAAGACTAACCAGCAGCCGTCTAAATCTAAATGGTGAGAAAGTATCTCTTTTTATCTCCTAATATTCAAGCTCAGGAATGCTTTTAAATTGTGTCATGGGATAACAGAACTGATGAACAGCAGTGGTATCTGTGTGAGGTGCAAAATCATAAAACATTTATCATGATGTCACAATGCAGCTTCCGCTGTCTCTGCATTGTGGCGTGAACAAGAAGTATACAAAACATTGTGTTACAGTGTTTGTTTCATTGCTTAACCGCCCTTCCCTCCGCCCAATGTGTGCATGTTTGAATCTGTATTTGTAATTTCTGTGCGTTTCAGCTTTTCCTTGGAAATCACTTTCACAAATTTAGTGAATGACTTCAGCACCACATTGCTGAAAAAAGACTTTTAAGATTACATTTACATAAGCAATTCCCAAGAACATTACTTATGTTCTCAAGAAAAGAGGCTCAGATTATTTCTTCTCAAGACTCCCTGCCCAGCAAGGCCATTTTAGGAGTATGGAAACAATTACTACCTGATTTTACTCAGTTTGCAATGTGTCATTTCCTTAACAAGCTATGCCATTTTTGAAAATACTCTGGCTGATAATCATCTCAATTTTCAGTCTGATTTAGTTGCTTTAAAGATTTCTTAGTGGAAACAGGAAATAGCACCCAGCTTGAAATTCTTTTCTTAGACGTCAAACACTTACGTGAAAGAGTGACAATAAGTCAAATCATTTCTAATGTTTAGTCTCTGATGTACCTTAAATAACTAAAATAATTCCAAACTCACGCAAGAAACTATGTCATCAAAACTCTGGAAATACCACTATTTTCAGAAATACACAAACTATTTAGGGAAAAATTACTAGAGATTATTTCAACCAAATAATCAGTTAGAACTGAGCACGTTGAAGGCTATGAAATGTAGGCTGGCTATGTCTCTCTAGAAAGAGAAAGGGTAAGAATGAACAACAGGATTCTATATTGCAAGTAACTTCTTTCCAAGCAGCATCCATGATGCCAACACAATACTTCTTAGCACCTTTGGCTCTAGATTGCATGCACTTGTTTTCTTGGTAACATTTTTGGAAGTTATTTGCTATTACCTTTTTCCTGGTCTTGAGATAAAGTTACTGGGTCAAAGCCACTCAACTGGCTTCTGTGTGTAACACAAAGTTTGGATTTCTCTAATCCTAGTTCAGCACTTAACCATTAGATAGTAGAGTGCTTTAATAAATAGAGAACGCCAGGGTGTTTTTTTTACAGCATTACAATCTGCAGTATACTGAAAATGTTTTGCCTTGTCTTTTCTCATTCACACTTCCACAAGCAGATAAAATAAATTCATTCTCCTCTCAGACTGAGAGATAGCTCTCACCTGCCTCTGAGCTGGATAGCTTCATCAAACCTTTTCTCATCCATAGCTTTCTGGACATCCTTGGTCTACAAGAATAAAGAATCACAAGGAGGTTCTTGTGAGGAGTCACACAGAAAAAATAATCAGGTAATCTATGTATGCAGTAAGATTATCTGTTCATTCCAATTAAAGAACCAATAAGTTAAATCCACTCAGGATATATTATAATTTCAGAAAAACATGCAAGAAACACATGGAAAAATGATTTCCTTTTAAATAAGGGATAGGGAAATTTTACATCAGTATTTTCAACCATGGTAATTTAAATTTCCAAATTTCTGGCTGGAAATTCTGGGAATTGAAGTGCACACCTCTTAAAGTTGTCAAGGTTGAAAAACTCTGCTTTTAGACCCTCAAGATTTTGCTGAATAACAACTCTCAGTCTTTCCCAGTGGATATCCTGGGATAAGCTGCTGGGAATTCAGGGTCACAAATTAATCTCCCCTACTTTAAAGAAAGCTTGAGCAAGGCCAAAAAAAGAGGCAGTCTCCTTCCTGGAACAAAATCAAGAATGATTCATAAGATATGAGTCTGTACTCAAAACTCTAAAACACTACACCCAAATACCACAATTTAAATGACTGTGACAAGTTATGCAAATAAGATAGGTCTGCAATATATTTTCATTCTTTGAGAAGCATTGTTTTGTCATTTCTTTAAATTAATTTGATTTTGCAGAAACAAAAAATTATAATACTGGAGTTCACAAAAATGTTATTTGTTCTTATAAAGAAATGAAGATAAGAAAAGAATAAGCAACCTTATCCCAGCCTTCATTGCTATTGTCTAATCATTATTCAAGGCTTGTCTTTTCCCTGCCTTATGGATGCTGTATTACTGATTCACAGCCTAGGACTTAGGAGAAGTAGTTACCTATTGATATCAATCCTTTATCTCCTAGTCCCTATTTCCTATGTTTCGTGTAAAAGCAATCACATTGTTTTCAGGTTTTTTTTGTAACTTTTCCCAAGTGAAAATTGAGCTTTTAGGTATTGTATCTCAGATGCATATTCTAATTACATCAACAAAATTGCCATATATTGCACATATCCTGAGTAGCTAAGACTACCTTTCTCCAACCTGGAGACTTTCAAATATAGAGAAACCTGATTTCCCAGAATTCTAACCAGCGACATGAATTTTCAACCTCTTTATCTCCTCCATTTATTTCTCCTCTCCTCTCCCCCCTCCCCTCTCCCCCTCCAGCTAAAAAATCATATTTGGCTTCTGCGTTTCTGTGAAATACTCACCACTTGCACACATTCCATTAGAGGCAGGCGCACTGACTGGTTCCCAGACAGACTCACCACACAGGCTGGAGTATCTGGTGTGGCCTCCAGTAATGCCATCACTGCTTCCATGCCCATTTTGCTGCTCTAGGAGTACACAAGTGCATTTGCTGTAAGCAGGTTGGCTCGCTATTGGTTTTGGATGTTAAGCTGTGAACCAGAGTTTCTTAGTGCAGTGATGCTGCAGTGAAGAATCAACAACTACTCAGCTTCAAGGCTGAGAAGTACTGAGGAAACAATATTAAAATAGGAAAAAGAGGTAGGAGAAATAAGTGCTGCAATTAAATTACAATGGGCATTGCCATCTTGACAGAGAGAAATCAGCTGTTTTATGATTTCTTCCTAATATGTAGTTTAGCCATGCCATGCTATGTACCTCAAGGCTAGATGCATCCTCCGTGGTCTATGATGGTTTCTCAGCTTTTAGGTGAAGAGCCTAAAAAAATCTACTTAGTATAGAAAATCCTGGTTTCATGTGACAAAACATATGGAAAAGCAACAGAGGAAGCTTCACAGATATAGTTATCACTCTCTGATACACCCAACACAGAATAACATAGAGTGGTGGGCAAGAGCCCAAGATCAAGGGCAACTGCTAGATTGTGGAATTGCAAAGCATGCAAGGACAGACATTTCTAATGTAGGAGACAGTAGCAGTCTTTGAGTGGGAGGCCATGAAGAATTGGGTATGAAAGCTGCAGAAGGGCATCCTGAGATTGTGATGGGGATGAAAGTGATAATCTTAAAAGCTTGTCTGCAACAGATTTGCTTAATTAGATATTCAAGGTACTTGGCCGAGAAGAAAATGAGGCTGAAGCATGGACTGTATTGTTTTTAGCATTGCAATATTGGAGGTGGGTAGTCGACTGGGGTTTGAGGAAGCTTGCGGACATACAGTGCCATGCCCAGTCTTGAACAAACAATGGCTAATGAATCAACCAAGAAGCTACAGAAACTAAGAGGAGGAAAATAGACATATGAGACTGAAAAAGGGAGCTATATCACTTCAGATAACTCCTATACATTTCTTTTTCTGAAATCAAGATTCAAGGAACAGAGTCCAAACTGGTGAATCCAGCACAGGTGGTGGTGCTGAAATTGAAAATAAAGGGAACTGCGGAATTAAAATACCCACTTTATATACAGGCTTGAGTGGGAGTGGAGGATAATGTCCTGAGAGGTCCTTTATCTTTTTCTCTTTGCTTCTTTTTGTCCTAAATTGGAACTGTGTAAGTCTTTTAGCAGATGTAGGCTATTTTTTTCATGATTTTCCTAATGCCAGTGTTAAAAATTACAAAATCTAGAGGGTTCTCAGCAAGAAAAATGGATCTTAAATGCCTTCAAGACTGGGTGTGGTAGATACCAGCAACTAATGAGATATGGTAGAAACTTTGCATTAAGACAGAGATTATGATAGCTTCAGAATGTGATGTCCTAAGAATTTCCCTCCAAAAAAATGGCTCAGTGCCAAGAAGAGTAATTACTCTTAAGACTATTCTCAAAATACCCAGCTATGCTTAGAAATGGGTGGATCTACTGTATAGCCTTAACCAAGTCTCAAAGTTGGTGTCCATCCGAGGGAAAAACTGTGCTATCACAATGCTGGCACTGGTAAAATGGGGACATCAAAAGCCCTGTGTCCAAGACCAGAAGGTACATGAATAGTATTGATATATATCCTATATAGGCAAATGAACAAAAGATAAATTAAAATTAAATTTAAGAGAAAAGGGTGACAAAATACAAATACTAGAAGTAACATGAGGTCTAAGCAGACGCATACTATTTCTGTGTTGATAGAAAGCGAGCTAGAGATTGTGCAGCAGCTGCATACAACTGCCTGCTATGCACAGGGTAGGATTCCTGCTAATAAATTTGGTAAATTATAAAACATTATGAAGCATTCTGGGCAGGCATTTAGTTCATTAATCAGTAAGGTCATCATAAAGAACAAAAGCTCATAATAGGGGTTGGTGGGGAAAAACAACTTTCAAAGTTTCCTCTGCAATCAAATACATTTTCCCCCCCGGAATGTCACACATTGTAAGGCAAGTAATGTCCATGGCACACAGTAATTCTGTCCTGGTTGGTTGAGTTTTGCAGTAAGCCTGGCATCTGTTCCATGACAGTTGTCATCTAAATTATTTTCATCCTTACTGATGTACTACTTCACAGCCATGGAACAACTTCTTTCTAGAGAGATGGTTAGACGGCTATCCTGGAATGTGGCATGTAACCGGAGAAGAGAAATTAGCTTTCCCTGAATATCTGACCTTGGTAGCGCTGGGATATAACTGTCTTTACTTCAGGTTAATACTTCTTCTTGGAATAAGTTCAGTTGGCAAGGTTAGTAGCACCAAACAAACCCACAGGTTGCAAATTAAGATCTAGAAACACCAAACTATTCAACTGTTCTTTTTAAAAATTGAAATATATTATTCCAAAAGTAGAAAACCATGAAACAGAACTCAAAAAGTTAACCTCAGGATTCAGACTTCCTAGTCTAGAGGTTCTTAAGCTATCATACCTGACTCCTTGGGAGGTTATGAACAGATATGAGGGAGATTTCAAATTTGGGGGAACTTAAACAGACAACACATTATGTGGCCATTACTTAGTCATTCTGTGAAAATATCACACTTACCAAGACACGATCAAATGCAGATGGGGTCCCACCACGCTGCACGTGCCCAAGCACAGTTACACGAGTGTCAAAGCCGAGGCGTTTGACAACCAGCTGATTAAAAAAAGGGGAGGAAAGGATGATGCATTTTACATTCTTTCATTCCCCACCAAGACAATGCCCCCTTCCCCTTCAGAAGAACAGGCTTCTGTAGATCAAAAGCTTTTACAAGAGAATCTATATTAAAGCTGCCCAAGTTGAGTTTCTCAATTTTGTATAGATTTAGGGGCTGGGGAAAAATCAAAGAAACACATAATCTATGCAACTATTTCCAGAATTTACCATTTCCCCCCCCAAAATAAGACAGGGTCTTATTTTCTTTTGACCCACAAAATAAGCGCTTGGCCTTATTTTCGGGGAGGTCTTATTATTTTTGAGGTGCAGGAAGCGGCGAGCATGGTCACCTCATGGCTGCTGCTGTATTTTGGGGAGGTCTTATTTTCAGGGGATGGTTTATTTTAGCGCATGCGCTCAAAAGCCTGATTGGGCTTATTATCTGGGAAGATCTTATTTTCAGGGAAACAGGGTAGAAGACCCTGAAACAATATTTTCCTCCCTAAGTTTTGTTTTCAATGTCTGGTTCTATGAATTTGTCTCTTACCTCCTTCACATAGTTAGAGGTGATGGGTTTCCCATTCCAGTCTATGGCACCTTCAGCAATTATGATTATATTCAGTCGGGATCCTCTGCTTCGGGTCTGTCCAGATAAAAATATAAGAAACCTAACAGCTGATGGACTCTAAGGCAAGAGACTTTCACAATCCTAATATTAGCAACCTGGATTTTTAATTACACAAAAACATAGCCCCTAAATGTAGAAAAAATGGAGACAAAGCTGACCACTTAAGTGGTCCTGAAATTCCTATACCATAAACCTCAAATCTGGAAGGTTTCAACCCTGATCCTTCTTTCAACAATTGTATGTCTGTTGGCCAGCTTGTAGTAACTGTGCACAGTATTCAAATCCAAGCAAGTAAGTATCCCTCAGATTCTATCCAGGCAAACTCTGTCAGCTCTTCCTTTAAAAAGCTAGGACTTTTTAAGGTTGCATTGTAATCCATATTAGCTCAGGGAATACATAATTGAATTAAAGTAGTATTAAAACCCCTAACATTCTACAGAAATCTGGAGTTCTGCAGAACACTGGAAGGTTTCTCCTTTAGGTCATGCCATACCTTTTCTGGACCATGCCATTCCAGGAACAGGTTTGGCAATTTCCAGAAATACTCCTTCACATGTTCAAGAGGTGTTCTGGCTCCAAAACAGGCTTGTTACTTCTGGAAAATATTGGGTCAGCCCTGGAATGGCAAGATATCAGAGAGGGAATAGAATGTTCCAGATTACTTCAGAACATTCAATTCTCAAATCTATGAGTTTTGCACATCCCTATAAATATCAAGGTTTTTTTTTAAAGTAAACTAGGGCAGATCTTTCCTATTGTTTCTCAGCATATTCTGTCTTTTTTTTTTTAAAAATGCGTTCATTTTTTCAATATCTTATCTGTATAGGAGCCGTGGTATCACAGTGGTTAGGATGCAGTATTGCAGGCTAACTCTGCCCACACCCAGGAGTTCAATCCTGATCGGCTCAAGGTTGACTCAGCCTTCCATCTTTCTGAGGTTAGTAAAATGAGGACCCAGATTGTTAGGGACAGTATGCTGACATTTGTAAACTGCTCAGAGAATGCTGTTAGCAGTATGGAAAGGTATATAAGTCTATGTCCTATTGCTATTGCTATTATTTCTTAAAGATATTCTCTAGCTCTCATGGGAAGGGGGGAGAATCCACACTCACATTTGGAAATGATATTTTGCTGATAGTTTTTATATAAAAATAATCTTGTTTTTTTAAGTCAGGTTGCACAATGATACTTATGAAGGTATCTGTAGGAAAATTGAATTCCACAAGCTCTGTCTACCATGAGTTAGGTTGGTTTAGTTGAATATCAGATAGTACTAATTCTCACCTCACCAAGCCGATCGCACATAAAGTCCTCCCAGCCATCCTCAGGGGGTGATTCGGGAATGAAAAGCCAGTCAGCTCCAGAAGCCAGCGCTGAAACTAATGCTAGGTATCTGGAAAAGGAGAATAATGTCATCTTGTGAATGGCACCTACCTGATGTTTTTCAAAGTGAAAGAAATTGCCCTGAAGACTGAATAGATGGAGTTTGGGAGGGGGGATTTCATAATGCGCATAGAGGGGTGATTAGCCCTCCCTAGCTAGGAAAGTGTTCATTCTTTTCTCAGTTCAACAAACAAACAATTCTTACCCACAGTGCCTTCCCATCACTTCCAGCACAAATGTTCTCTGATGACTGCAAAACAAAATTAGAAAGCAAGAGTTTATCACCAAGTTAGGTGGAGATACCAGTGCCTTACAATAATAAGTTGCTTTTATAATATGAAGAGCTGGGGTAAGGGGACAGAGAAAAATTAAACAAAATAAAGCCCTCAATTTACAGAAAATAAAGAAGCAGCTTCATTAAAACTAGCCACACCTTGTGTGCTTGTTACAATGACAGTGAAGAAAAGATATAAGAACTCTTGTGTTCACCTCTGGGCAGTTGTAGTGATGGCATCGATCACCTCCATGATGCGGTGCAAGGCAGAGTCAGTGCCAATGGTCATATCAGTGCCACAGAAGTCATTGTCAATGGAGCCCACAAGGCCCACTATGTTTAAGTGACGGTATGTCTGAGATATTTCCTCAGTGATTTTTCCTGGATGGAAAATGAACACAGGGTTGTGAGTCTTAAGAATATCCCAAATGAACTGTACCCAAAAACAATTAGATAATACTTATCCTACAGCAAAGTAAATGGAGATTATTTCAATTAAAATCAGGAATTTATTTTTGCATCTTAAACAATACGCTGGTACATTCTGTTTTTTGTTTTAATTAATAGCTTGGCTGCAGAATCAGGAGAGATATGTCATATCTGTCATAAAGAAATAAAATCAGCCTTCATCTTTTTTTAAACAAATTTTTATTGAACATTTATGAATCTTCACACCGTGTTTCAACTCTTTACAGTGTTCCAATATCAGTATCCCTCATATTTACATAGTTTCTGATTTTATAAATTGCTATTCTATATATTCTATAATTATTTATACATAATGCCTTTTACCTTTAATTAACCTTTATGTATGGACTTTACCTCTATTTTCTAGCCAATTGTACCATTTATTCCAAATCTTATAGTATTCCATTTCTTCTCTTTTTAGTTCCATAGTTAACCTGTCCATCTCTGCACAATCAAGCACTTTTTTTTAATTATCATTGCATCCGAAGGAGTATTGTCTTGTTTCCAATTTTGAGCAAAAGTTTTTTGCATGTTCTGCAACCCAGTATGATCTTCCCCAACCCTGCAATTCTAAATCATATCTCTGATTTTTTCCTACTGAAATGTATTTCATTGTCCTAATTACAACTAAGTAATTAACGAAGTATGGTCCATGGGGTCACAAAGAGTTGGATACAACTTAGTGACCAAACAACAAAATAAATACATGAGTAGATGCTACCTTTCATCCTTAGAAACATTGTTTAGTTATGGTATTCAATATTCTCAATATTCAAGTTCATTTTCAGAGTCAATAACATGAAAGGCAGGTTGCAGCCTGGCACCAATAGTCTGATGTTAGAGCAGGTTTATACCTACCTTCTTTGACCAGTTCCTCCAAAAGGTCACCCCACTCTGAGCGGAAGATATTTGCACCAGTCAGGCTGCCATCCCCTCCAATGACGCATAAGTTAGTGATGCCATGCTGTACCAGGTTGTAGGCAGCTTGAAGGCGACCCTCCCGTGTGGTGAAAGCTTTGCAGCGGGCACTGCCAATGATAGTGCCTCCCTTTAAACAGAAAAGAAAGAATAATTATGAATTAAAAAATTAGAGGACTGCAGAAGTTAACAGGAAAAATGGTATTGAAAGTGTATGAGTTCCAATGGGAAACCAAAATTCTGGTGTTTTATAAAAGGGAATACAGGAGAAATAAAAAGGCTTTGTGGCTCTAGATTTGAACAGGTTTAAGTTGGTATATGTTTTTTTTTTGAAAACATACTTTTCTCATTTTTATATTTTTTTTAACATTGTGAAGCATCAATTGCCAGGATTGGTGACAATGTGCAGTCACTCACAAGATACCGTTTTTGACATACCAATACATTGCAGAGCTGAGTGGAAAATATGCTAAATTCTGGAGGAAGTTATTTGTTTCTTATATCCCAAGCAGATGGCTTTTGGAATGATAACAGGAAGTTATTACAGTGATATAAGCCACTGAGCAATGTCAGCTCTGGCAGTCTTGAACAAGGAAGCTAGGAACCAAGGGTTGTTACATTAGCGTTTGACCTTTCTGTTCATCCCATCACAGATACCTCTTAATGAACCCAATTTTCTGTTACTATGCCAGAAGAACTTAGCAGATTCTGCTGCTGTTGCTGTCTGATATTGGGAACATAACTGTCTTCCAACAACCATCTTCTGAACACTTGCCCCTTCAGCTCAGGAAAAGGACAACTCCTTTGAAGGTTAACGTGATAAATCTGCACCCACTGACTTGAAGCTACTGACTATTACTTGTAACACAAACAAGGGCCAAACACACAACAATTATGGATTTAGTTAGTTACAACGCTGGTAAACTGAAGAGAAATATGCTGAGGTCAGGAGTGGAAAAGCATGTTGCTGGAAAGGTTTTTACTTTTTAAATTGAACTGCTATAAAAACCAGTTAAAGCGTGCAGATCAAACTGGTTTAACTATTAAATGTTCTCTTTTAGAGAGGATTTGGGGATAATTTATACGGCACATAAAAGAAAACAGGGCAGACATGGCAGCCTTGCTCAGGCCTGTATTTATTAGTAGCAGAAGCTGCATCATCAGTAAAGGAAGACAAAGAAAGAGCCATCCTATAGAAACATGCAACACCAGAATGTTACCTGACAGAAAGGAAACATACCAGTCAAACTGGGAAAGGCTCTAAGAAGAAGGAAAAATACAACACTTTTGTAAGTGAGGTGGGTGGGTCTACTTCAAAGACATTCTGACAGTCAGGTCCATTAAAGAAGTAATTCCAGTACAATCCAACCCTTAGCTCCTATAGATGTAGTTAATATTTTTAGTGAAAAGAGTCATCTCACAATGTTCACCAAAGACAAACCTTTCCATTTTTTAATGAGAGACCCAAATTTAGGGTTTATGTCACTAGGACAGCAATTTCTAAATTGACCTTGTTTAAATGGCAATAGTACTTAAGACTTATATCCTGCTTCATGGTGCTTTACAACCCTCTCTAAGGGTCTGATTTACTGAGTCAGCATATTGTCCCCAACAATCTGTGTCCTCATTTCACTGGTCACTGGACATCCTATTTGGAAGGATGGAAGGATGAGTCAACCTTAAGCCTTGTCAGGGTTGAACTCCTGGCAGTAAATAGAGTCAGCCTGCAATTCTGCCTTCTACGGCCTGCACCACTAAAAGTATTGAGGCTGCAATTCCAACAATCCCAGTGATCCAGCCGGCCTCACTAGAAGCTTCTCTGGAAGATGCTAGATGTATTTTGGAAAGTTGAACTAAAACATTTGGTTACCATGATGAGGATGGGGACATGAGCCATTAATCTGCACTATTTAAATGCCTACGTTAAGTGGCTGGAGAGGGGGGGATTCTAATTAAAAAAAACTTCCTTTGCTTAATCTGAAAAAAAGTGAAAAGCCAATGTAGCAGCAGTTCACAAAATTGAAGAGCTACATCATACACAAATTTACAGTAAATGAGTAATCATTTTCCTTTAGGGTTGAAGGGATAAATCAAAAATAATATTATCCCCTTATTTTATTATCTTCTAATTGCTCTTGCTATGCAACAAGCTCAGTCTTTCCCAAAAGTGGGACAAAGGGGAAGCCATAAAGAGGAAAACAAACAAATAAATATGTAACAGAATCAGAACTATCACATAGATTACTCTGAAAGTTGGATGAGAAGAAGCCATGTATCCCTTGTGCTCAGGAAATCTAGATTGGTGGGATATATCAAACAGGAAAGGCTTGAAACCAACCAATTAGAAAATTTATCTGACTGGATAATCTCAATAGAAGACATTTCCTAGATCTTCCTAAGAAAATAATCTTCCCTACATAAATTACCTTAAAGTTTACATGAATAATTTCATTCAGAAAGGAGTCCTGCAAGATTCAATTCATTACCAAGATCTTCCCAGATAGCAAAGTTGAACAAGCTCTCTGCCTGAGTTCTTGAAGTGCTTCTATTAGCTTGAACCAACATTACTAGTCTAGAATGATTTTACAGCCATGGTCACATATGGAAGTAAAGTTAAGATTCCCAATTTAATAAGATATAATAAGAACATATGGCATATCAGTGCCTGCAGTCCCTTTGCTCCTTAGTTTTGTTTTAAAGAATAAACATATGAAAAATGAGAGTTTTCCATTAAATCTGAATCATGGAACTTGGAGAGGGAAGATGTCTAACAAATCAAGATTATAAACCAGCTTTAAGCCACTATTCATTTTTGGTTTAAAATTTCTGTGTTTTGTGCTTAAACGATCCATTATTTTCCTATTTCAACATAAAGCTGGGCTCTTTTTGGTTTCCCAGATCATGTGATTGTATGAATGAAAGGACTGTGCACACTAGTATCATAGCCCACCATATTAATCAAGCCATGATTCCTAGTCCACAGTTATGGGCATTGCTAGATAACATAAGGTAGTTGTTCATCTCTTGCCATCCGAAAGCAGAGTCACAATATTATAATAATTATTATAATACAATTTAATTGGCTGAACCATAACTGTTTTTTCTGTACTGAATTCATATAAAGTACTATAGATTCTTCCTTGAATATATTCATTTTCTTACTAGTAACAGGGAAGCTTTGAAAATAAAAATGACTCATATCCTATTCAGTAAAATTTGAAGGGGCACTGTTATTAATAGAAAACAAGGTATGAGAGAATCAAGACAGCTCATAGTGATTTGACTGATAAGTATGGAGTACTGGCACAAAAGATATGAAGACTGAGTCCACTGACTGTGTCCTAGTACAATATCTATTTTGAATTCTTCCTGAAAATGGGAATCAATCATTACCCAAAATCAAAAATACACTTAATCCAAATTACTCAGAGTTAAGTTAGAGCTGTGTATCATGAAAGGCTTATGTAGCTACAACAGAAAGGAACATGAGACTTGTCTAAGATGTTAAGAAAGATTAGCCTTACCAGCTGAATAATATTGGACACACTGAGCCAATTTGCTGGCTTAATATTTTCTCCTCCTTCGACTAGTCCCTCGTATCCCTGAGAAGGAAAAAAGAATATTTTTGCAAAAACACCACAACTGTACTATAAAGAAAACTTTGTTAATTTGCAATACATGGAATTATCTATATCCCATTATTCTTGGTTTTACCTTTTTGTTAAATTTTACCGCAGGTTGCTACAAGGAGCAAAATTTAAAGAAGAACATATTTGTTCCACCATGCATTCTATCTAACTGCTTTTCATAAAATTGCAACCATGCAAAAGCCTGAAAAATGGGGGAAGATCTTGAATTAAAACATTATAAAATATTATCAATACACATTATCAATAAAATATCCAATACAATATAGGAAAGTTTACCCAATGTAGTAATGAAGCATGTTGACTGTTGGAAGCTAATATTTTTACAATGCTACAACAGAATCGGAAGGCTAGCTGAACTGTGAAAAAAAAATCATGGAAATTTTGTCTGGAAATAAAAGCAGCTAAGCAAACAAGTAGTCTGTTATCAGAAACAGGGAATGTGTGGCCTAGTTAATATGTTTGATCAGCATTTGGAGAGCCATATGTTCCTTACCAGTTTAGCTACCGTATTTTTCTGAGTATAAGACGCTACTTTTTACCCCCAAAAAGAGGGTGAAAACTTGGATGCGTCTTATACACCGAATGTAGTCC
>JANHFT010003451.1:17705-28424 GCA_032467955.1 Pseudoxenodon macrops
CGGTTCTGCGAACTACTCCCTAGGTTTACTACCTACTCTATAGAACTGGTCCGAACTGGTAGGAACCCACCTCTGGCATACACATGCCCACATGCATGTGCATAAAAGCATTTCTAGGTTTAGAGCACTAAATGGGTAATAGTAATATGGCTTAATTCTGGGAAAAGCTTTTCCGAGCCTTAACATCATTATGGAAAGGGATAAGTCTTACAAAACTATAGATCAGATTTCAGATGAATAGATTTGGACCTGGAACAACTCCCCCCAAAAAAGTCTTAAAATACTGGTATTTTTTTAATGCAGTTTCTAATCTAAAATTTATGATGTAGTGTGAACTGCGAAGCCAGACTCCTAATGGCTTTTCCAACAAGCCATAGTTTAATGTGATAATTGACTGAATTCTATGAATTAGTAGGTAAGATATGAGATGGGTTCCAATAGAGAATTTACGTATTTAGGAGAAGAGGAGCCAGACAATATTTACTATGGTTAGTCTTAGTTTTAGTCTTTAGTTTAGTCTTCTGTCTTCTACATAATTTTAACTTGGATATATCTAAGATTCTTTCTTTGATAGATGTATGTCACACCTTTCTGCCACAACTCTAGTCCCTAATCCTAGACTACCATCTTAATCATGGCACTCCACTGGCTTTCTAATCAAGATCTGATTCTTGTACATTTTCAAATCAGGAAATAGCCACAATCAGTTCTTAGCACCAAATGATATTCATTTTGTAGAATTATAGAATTGGAACCACATAGGGCCATCTAGTCCAAAAATCTGTTCAAGGCAATAATTCAAATATACAATGCATTCAAAAACATGTGCATTTTAGCTTTGGTGCATTTCTCTTGACTGTTGCTGACATGTTTCTACTTGCCTGGAATACACTTGTGGTAAATTAAATTGATTGGACATAATTTGGAAAGACACACACCTCTCTATAGAAGGCCTCACAGCTGACAATGAATACTGTAGCAGTACAAAAGTCATGAGGTTGAAGGAACCGCCTGCATATCTCAAAGATAGGATTATTGAAAGGCACAGATCTGAGGAAGGCTACAATAAAATGTCTGATGCACTGAAGATTTCTAAGAGCACAGTGGCCTCTGTAATTCCCAAATGGAATAAGTTTGGCACAATCAGGATTCTTCTAAGAGCTGATCACCTGGTCAAACTGAGCAATTGGAGGAGAAGGGCCTTAGTACAAGAGGTGACCAAAAACCTGATGATCACTCTGACTGAGCTCCAGAGATCCTGTGTTGAGATGGGACAAAATTCCAGAAGGACAACCATCACTGCAGCCCTCCATTGATCTGGGCTTTATGGCAGAGTAGCTAGACAGAAGCTTCTTCTTAGGGCAAAACACACGAAAGCCTGCTTGGAGTTTGCAAAAAAGCACCTGAAGGACTCTCAGACTGTGAGGAACAAGATTCTCTGGTCTGATGAAATCAAGATCGAACTGTTTGGGCTCGATTCTAAATGTTATTTCAGAAGGAAACCAGTATCATCTGAGCAGTGAAGCATGGTGGTGGTAGCATCATGCTGTGGAGACTGCTCAGGGTTGAGGGAAAGCTGAATGGAGCAAAGTACTAGGATAGCCTCAATGAAAACCTGTTCCATGGCACTCAGGACCTCAGACTCCAACATGATAACAATCCTAAGTACACAATCAAGACAACACAGGAATTGTTTAAGGACAACTGTGTGGATGTCGTAGAGTGGCCCAGCCAGAGCCTTCACTTGAACCCTATTGAACATCTCAGGAAGGACCTGAAAATGGCTGTCCACTGACAGTCACCATCCAATCTGACTGATCTTGAGAGTATTTGCAAGGAAGAATGGCAAAAAAACAACCAATCCAGGTGTGCAAAGCTTGTTGCATCATGTCCAAAAAGGCTGTAATTGCTGCCAAAGGTGCTTCATAAAAGTACTGAATGAAGAGTCTGAATCAGTGGTGGGATACAATTTTTTTTACTACCGGTTCTGTGGGCGTGACTTGGGCATGGTTTTGGTGGGCGTGGCTTGGTGGGCACGGCAGGGGAAGGATACTGCAAAATCTCCATTCCCTCCCAATCAGCTGGGACTTGGGAAGGAGAGAATAGATGGGGGCAGGGCCAGTCAGAGGTGGTATTTACCGGTTCTCCAAACTACTCAAAGTTTCCTCTACTGGTTCTCCAGAACTGGTCAGAACCTGCTGAAACCTACCTCTGATCTGAATACTTATGCCGATGTTATATTTCTGTTTTTTCTTTTTAATAAATTTACAGACATTTCTAGAATTCTGTTTTCACTTTGTCATTATGGGGTACTGAGTGTAGATTAATGAGGAAAAAATGAATTGCAAGAATCAGGCTGCAGCACAACAAATTGACAAAGGTGAAAGGGATCTTGATACTTTCTGAATGCATTGTAAGTAACATGTGAAGGAGAATCCACCATCTCTTTGGAAAATCATTTCATTATTGATCTGCTCTTACTGCTAGAAATAAAATTCCTCATACTCAGTTGGAATCTTCCTTCCTAATAACTGAAATTCTTTACTCCTTGCTCTCCCCTTTGAGCAAAAGAAAATAACTATTGACCTTTTTTCTGTCTGGCTACCTTTAGGGCATTTGAATCGTATTGTCATATGATGTAAATTGTCGCTCATATTCAGTTTGCAATCAGCTATTATTTCTTGTTCATGACTATCATTATCAAGCCAATTGTTTGATTTTTTATTTGCTAAGTCTTTCTTGCTTAAGAAGTTAACACTTATCTGTTATATTTCATTCCATTAAGTTCAGTTTATTTTTTTATACTCTGTTGAGATTTTAATTTTGAATATATATTCATGTTTTCTAGGGTATTACCTATATCAGAGATTAATCTGGTAAGATTTGGCTTTGACAAACTTTACCATAGTGCTTACAGACTGATCAATTTATAATGTTCTCTAGAATCTTAATAAGTATCAGTGTCAGATTAAACTCGATTTTCCTTTTCTCCCACTTGGTGATAGGGACAATTGTTCCTACTCAGTCCCCGGGCAGTTCTCAGATTTTTTCATAATTTCTCAAAAAGATCACATAAGGAAACATCCAGGAACTAAGGAATTCAACCTAGGAAGCAATTAATCTCACTTAAGTGTTCTGTCAATTGAAATTTCAGTCATGCCTTTTCATCCAGTCATTCACAACTTCCTAGCATATAATTTTTGTGGGAGAAAACTTAACCAAAATTAGAGTAAGAAGCTCTGTCTTTTCTTTATTACCTGTTAGCATCTTTCCATCTTTACTGAGAAGCTGCAATACTGACTGATTCTGTTATTTCCCCTTTATTTTGAAGATAACTTAACGCATTATTTTTGTTACTGTCTGCATTCTTTGCTAACCCTAGCTTATTCTAAGTCTTCACTTTCCAAATACCAGCTGCACAGTTCTAGGCTACCTGTTTATGATCTTTTGTGACCAGATTGACTTTGCATCTTCTGTAAATAAAGATATTTTTTTCCTGGTTGTCAGATCTGCATTAACTTTTTGTGTGGCCACATTGTCATCTTTCTCTTGTGCTTCTCTCCACCCCACCATTGGGAATTGTCTCTAATCTCTTTCTTTAGAACTCCTGCTCAGCTTGAGCTCTTTTTCCCATGACTTTCATCTGCCATGCAGACCTACTCGGGCCATGATTACATGGTGAATCACAACTCTCCCAGCATTTGTCAGCTTTTATTCCAGCTCCTTTTGAACAGTGTTTTGGAATAATGCTTCTGTGGATTAGCGCTAAACCCTTTGCAGACTTTTTCTTAACATAGAATAGTAAATCTATGTCCAAAAAAGAGCCATTCCTTTCCACTAAATAGCAAATAACCTGGAAATAAAACACCCACCAGTCTCCTTAAAGCAAATGCAGATGGAGGAGGCAAGTTTTGGTAGGTGAGTAGATTGGCAACTTTAGTCACCTGTCAAAATGTTTTTGCAACCAATATTCTTAGGACCAACACACACACATACACAAAACCATTTGCCCAAAGCAAAACGGCTCTGGAAATCATGGCCCAGAGATTGAAGGAGGTCATGCTTCCATCAGCATAAAATGGCACTAGGTGTTGGGTTAATCTTACTTTCAAGGGCTTGACAGCAAAGCCAATGAAACCAGCTGATTCTAAAACAAAAATGTTGATTCAATAAATAGAGAAACGCTTCTGTTATTTCATCTAGCTCTACAGACTTAAAATAAACATTGGGTTTAAGTTGGGAGTTACACAAACCAATGTCATGAGGACACAGTAGAAAATAGGTTCAGAGACTAAGCTGACCCATAACATAAGTAGACTGGTTTTAGGTTAACATGATATTGTCGTGTACAGGTAGTCTTTGACTTACCATCACAATTGAGCCCAAGATTTCCATCGTTAAGCAAGGTAGTTGTTAAGTGAGTTTTCTTACATTTTACAACCTTTTTTGTCACAAATGTTAAGTGAATCATTGCAGTTGTTAAGTTAGTAACATGTAATGTTGGAATGTGAATCTGCCTTCCCCATCGATTTTGCCTGTCAGAAAGGTGATCATATGACCCCAGGATACTGCAATCATCATAAATACATACCAATCATCATAAATACATACCAGTTGCCAAGTGTTTGAATTTTGATCATGTCAACATGAGAATGCTCCAATGGTCGTAAAACAATCATAAACCACTTTTTTCAGTGCTGTTGTAACTTTGGACAGTCACTAAATGAACTGAAATGAAATGAAATGTTGTAAATCGAGGACTACTTACTGTATATTTGAAAACCTTTATTAAAATAAACCATATCTTAGCTTGATACATGAACCTATTTGTTTAATTCCAGTCCTCCGCTTATAAATATCAGACTGAAGTATTAATTCCCTTAGATTATCACATTTGATCTAGGTTTGAACACACTCTGGGAATAATGGTTTTATTTAGCATTCTTCTGACACTTTCCTCCCTCTTGGTTTCATGGAGTACAATTTCATTTCTAGTAAAGCTCACTTCATAAAATCAAGTGTAATCAGGCTCATGTATACAAGGAGAACAAGGGTCTGAATAAGGTGAAACTGAAAAGCAACCAAGCATTAAGAATGTATTATAAAAAAAACTAATTTATTTGCACTTCACTTATGCAACCTCACCTATGGCATAATTACTAAAATATGTTATAGTTGTGTGAACTGCATAGTTCATTTTCTGCAATAGAAGTTGAAAAAAAAAGTCTTTTTAAAAATCCTATACAGTTTTAGATCTGAAGGACAAAGAGAGTATCTGGTGCCACAAATGCTTCAGTGCAGGAAGTGTATACAATTAGATGGAGGTCATTTTTTCATATATCCTTAAGAAATATTCTTCAAAACAGTTTAGCAAAATCGACATTGAATACCCAAGTTATGATCCTTAGCTTGCTTTATATGGGGCTTGGGAATGTATGTATTTTTGCCTCTTTCCCTTGGGGTGAAGATTTCATGAGACTGTAGCATGGATACTGTCTTTCTGTCTCCTGCCTGTAGGGAAGAATTAAGAGGGAAAGATTGAGACTTAATCAGAGGAGCTTGAAGGAAGTAATTTCCTTTGTGGGTGGGGCAGAGAATTTTCAGAGAGACAAATCCAGGGTATTTATCCATTTCTCACACAACTCCAAAAAAAACCCAGAAATTTGAAGGAATACAAGCAGTGAATGAAAAGTTATTTTTCCAAGAATACCATTATCTGCACTTATGCCCCACTGACTACTTTTAAGTCCTGAGTTACCACTTCTTTTCCAAATTACACTTGTGATTCCCATTGCTTTATATGGATTTCCCTCTCTAATTCTTGTGTATGTGTTTCTTACCTATTCTCTAAAAATTCTGGATAAGACTAACTCAGCATAGAATATGTCACAGCCTGTTATACTAGTAGTATTAGAATATAAAAGTTGCTAAGTGAGACTAATTGAAGATTGGTCACAGCTGGCCCAGATATGGTACTTCCAACCCCTAGAACAGGTGTGTCAAACTGGCGGCCTGTGGGCAGGATGCGTCACGTGCAGGCCACGCCCACCCTGGCTCCTCAAAGGCAAAAAAAACCATTGCAATATGTCTCAATACATCAAGTTATGCAGTTGAGTTTGACACTCGTCCCCTAGAATAAAAAAGGACTATTGTGGAATGTGGAATAATACTTTTTGTCTCAGAACATTCCTTCTTCAATTTTATACAAAAATACTAATTTTAAATAATTGTCATGTTTCAGTTTATCAGAGAAATTAGTTTACAAAGAACTTTTCTCATGCATTTTTTGGAATGAAAATATCTCCACAAATCCTCTACAGAGAAATTCGAAGCTGACCAGACTTTAATAGCTTCATACTGACTACCAAGCAACAACAGCAACAACATCAGCAACAAGAACAACCATGGCAATAAAAAGGCAGATGAGAGAATCTTATTTGAAAATTTCAGCCAAAACAGTAGCTAGAAAAAAGTTCCTACAGAGTTTTATGTCAGTTAAAGGTCAAAAATAAGGGTTCAGTAGATCTTGGACTTCTAACCAGTGTGGTGGCCAATAGTGCCTTTACATAGCTGTGGCCTTTCCTAAAAGAACAAAATATATAGTTGGCCACAATACATCTGTTTTAATCACATACCAGATGGATTACTGCAACTTGTTCTAGGAGATTGATCTAAGCAAAGCGATGACACTTCCATCATCAATATCAGGGTAAAAAAAAACAAGCAAAGGAACCCCAAAACACCACCAAATGTTGCCCCCGCACCAAAACTATAAAATCTTGGCTGGGATATCCAAACATTTTTATTTGTTGCATAAACTGAATTTGGCTTGGCTAATCCATGAACCATAGTTAACAAATTACAAAAACTGAAGCCGCAAAGCATCAGGAGTCCCAAATATACAACCATCTGATTAGGACTGGAAAAATGCTGCCCAATATTTGCAGTCCTGGTCAGATAATCCTTCCAAAATAAGGAAATCCCATATGGCTAATTGTGATATGTAAACCATTATTCTAGTTTGTATAATTTAAACTAACAGGTATTGATACAAATAGTTTTTGGCACACTTCTGTTTTACTTAAAACTCTTAGTTCATTGCAGGTGATTGTTCTGTCAAGATGATTTTGTTATATGTATTTGTGCTTGTTGTTAATTGCAATAAGAAGCCTTGAGGGCTGTTATTTAAAAAAAGGCAGGCCAGGAAGTAAACCTTTGAAACATAATTCATTCAACAGATTGCATTTTCAAAGAGATTACAAATTAACTCAAGTGATTGATTCATTCACCTTTAAATTGCAAAAGAGACTGCTCAGCATTTTTCTATTCATTTTCATAACTAGCTTTTCATAAAGAGGATGCTAAATATGTTTATTCGATCTCAAAGGATTGGAAACAAATGTGGTTTCTTTATATTTAGTTACAGTATTCAGGTGATTTACTGCCGCTAGACTAGAGGAAGAGCTGGACTTTTTTTGTTATTGTTACAGTAAAGACGATGAATTTGGAATGTATTAACATTTTTGGATAAGCAGAAAGTGATGTCTATGAAGCTGTTGGCGTGTGAAAAAAATTGTTTTGAAGGGTTGTAGCATAATAGATATTAGTTTTAATTTTTAGAGAATAGAAAAGTGTTTTAAAGTAAAATCTTTCTGAACCTTGAACAAAAAACAGAGTAATTTTAAGATTAAGAACCTCGTAAACTTTCCTACATATAGCCATATTTTTTTTGTGAGAGAGTCTGAAGATCATCTGTTTATGGCCATTAATTTTTTTAGCACAAATCCATTCAAAATCTCAGATTTTTGAAAATTGTTTTCATTATTTCCACATAGACACCACTCATTCAAGATTTCGAGTAAATATAAATCAACCATCTTATATTTCAAAACACTAGTACGTATGTCAAGCTACAAGGACAAAGAGAAGGAGAGCAAATGCATGCTGAAAGAATTGTATCTCCCCGTGCCAGAACATGGAGTTTCCACATCTAGTGAAAATAAGTTAAAAATGTGAAAACTTTTAGATCCAAATAATCATCAGCTGGAGAGCCGTGTGCTAATTATACCATAGCAGAACACATATATTTGCTTTCTCAAATATGTATGTACTATCAAATGTAATTACATCTTACATATATAAGAGTTAAAAAATGCCTCAAACAATAAAAATAATGTCAGACCAAATGAAAATGAGGAAAGTCTAGTTTATGATGGTAGAATTTTAGTCTGTCCAACGTGTCCAGCAAGAGAATGTAAACTGGTCATGATGCTTAAATGAATGCTTGTCCTCTCAGCATTGATAGGACAACTGAACTCCCCCACTTTTTTTCTACTATTTTCTTGACCTGAAGCATAAATGACAGCCTTCATGTCTCCATAATTGTTCATAGCCTACAGATTTTTGATAGTATACTTTTAATTTTGCTACTAATTTATTGACATGGTGCCAGATTTGTTTGAGTCCTTTATTCATAGTCTACTTCCTTGTTTCCCCAAAAATAAGACAGGGTCTTATTTTCTTTTGACCCTGAAATAAGCGCTTGGTTTTATTTTGGGGGAGGTCTAATTATTTTTGAGGTGCAGGAGGTGGCGAGCGTGGTCGCCTCATGGCTGCTGCTGTGTTTTGGGGAGGGCTTATTTTCAGGGAAACAGGATAGTAAGCAACACAGTGATAGATGATATTTGGGGAAGTTGACAGGAAAAATATGCAGGAATTTGCAACCATTCAAAATTGTCCACAGAATTAAGAAAAAAATAAATAAACTAGGATACGAGTGGACCGAACTAGACATCCCCAGATTAATACCCATCTTTTAAAAAACGAAGAGAATGCAGTGAACTATTTTGTGATGTTTAAAGGAACAGCCAAAAATGGCCAAACGACAGGTGGCTGACAATATTAGCATCTGTGCTTACTGGGAAAGCTTTAAGAGTATAGAGCAGCATTTCAGCAGGAGATGCAGAAATGGGAAGGCACTGGAAAACTTGTAAAACTTGTTTCAGAGGATTATGATTTTGAGGAAAGCATTTGAGAATTACCAGCTAGGTTTCCATTTATGTGAAGAATGGGTATAACCCAAAGTTCAGACTTGCAAAGAAATATTAGAGGAATAATCTGTGATCAGGTTTTCATAATTGTAAGATAAAACTGTGGGTAAGAGAGAGAAAGACAGACATACAAATAGAAGGCACATGGATAACAGCAGCAGTAACCTTTTTCTCTGTGAAATTTCAAGCAGTGCATCTTAACAATTCTCCCATCTCAGGGACTGAACAAACTGCGTACTCCACAAGGCCCTTACTCTGTGGCATTTCTTCCAAAAGAACTATAGAAAAGCATGGCAATTAGTGGTATATTTTTTCTTTGGGGACTTTTGTCAGTGAGGCGGGCATCTGCTTTGTAGAAATTGGCCTCAGAGCATATATTCTTTTTGTGAGGATCAGTCGCTTCTAAAGACACATGTGCTGCAGTTTTTTTTAAATGAATCTGGCTCCCACTGGGCCTTTTACTGCCATGAATTTCAGCAGCATAAAATACCTGCCTGGCATTACCTCTGGAAGTTTAATATAGTTTTGATGGTAAACTATGGGTGTCTAAAAAATTTAAAAGTAAAGTTTATTACATCAGTAACTCAGGAAAAACAATTTCTAAAACTCTTGACATATTTAGCCAGAGGGTTAGCGGTGGCAAAGAAATAGAAATTATTGTTGAGGGCCACCATGTACCTGGAATTAAAATCCATCTGTCTTGGAAAGGGTAAAGGATGTTTTGCATGACACACAGATGCTCCAGCATTTCACTATAAATCATCTCTAAAACTAACTTTGTCCTTACTTCTGAAAGAATAATTCTCTATTAGGATTTCCAGGTGGCAATCAAGCTACTTTTGTTGTCAGATTTTAAAGAAAACTAGCCAAGGGTAATATTTGGATAAGTCTGATGCTCTTGTCATTTTGACCCTTAAATTACAGTCTTATTTTAATCCACAGAGAGAAAGACAGTGGCACTCACCTTGTAAAAACGGGAATTATTTCCTACTTTGGTACTGTTTTTTTTAACCAGCTTTATTAAGCTTCAAAGAAAGATAAAATACAAATAAGGAAACTATAAAAGATTTAAAAAGGGAAGGAGGGATCAAAGAGGGAAGAAGTTAAAAAGTGACCAAAAAAAAGAAAAAATATGCAAAAAATTGACTTCCAACTTTCTTCAGTACAGATACAAATATGTAATAAAATAGCCTCTTACTCTAAATTAAAACAAAACCATAAACAATATACAAGCTAAACTATTAAAATCTGCATAGCAAAATAACTACTTATTCTAAGTGTAAACATAAATCTTAACAATTTACAGATTTTATATATATATATATATATATATATATATATAAACAAGTCTTGGCATATTCGGGTCTTTTCCCGTGTAAGATTGAGAGTATCTTGGCAACGTTTCGACGAGGTCTCACTCATCATCTTCAGGCTGGTGCCTTCGGCTTCGTACCCATGCGAGCAAAGCGTGATCGGAGTTTCCGTCTCTCTATAAATACTGGTGAGGTGTGGGGTGTTGGCTTTGTTGCTGTGAGCGGATTGGTTGGTTGTGTTGTAGCATCTTGATTGAAAACATCTGGAGTTGATGTTTCCAGATTAGTCTGCTGTTTCGTGACATCCTGTGTGGGTGTAGTCCTAGCTGTGTGCTGATTAGTCTTTTGTGTTGTAA
>JANHFT010003451.1:28524-38946 GCA_032467955.1 Pseudoxenodon macrops
ATTAGCTGTGTTTTGGCTTCCTGGGCTTTAGTGTTGCAACTTCCTGAGTTCTGTGATGTAGTGTCATGAGCAGCTGGCTGTGATGTACCTCTCTATTTATAGAGAGATGACAGTTCCGATCACGATTTGCTCGCACGGGCACGAAGCTGAAGACACCAGCCTGAAGATGATGAGTGAGACCTTGTTGAAACGTCGACAAGATACTCTCAATCTTACATGGGAAAAGACCCGAATACGCCAAGACTTGCATACCTATACCCATGAAAATTTACGAAAACATATATATATATATTAAAAGGGGATAATGTATATTGTTAAATTTCTACTGCTGCCCATATAAAAGTCTTGCTGTAATTGTCATATACAAAACAAAACTATTTTGTTATTGCAAATAAATCAAGGGAGTCCATAGGAAGAGGGTTAAAAAGTCAAGAAAACTTCTAAAACCAGACAACTGAACTGTGAAACTTGTAGAAAAGGACAAGGACTTCAACTACATGGTTGTGGCTGCCATCCTGATTTTTAAACATCTCCCACAGTTCTTCCTCATATGAATTACCACTTTCCCCATTTTGATACAAGTATGGCCATGACCCCTGCTCTCATTTTTCACTGCAGATTCAATCCCTTTCAAAGTCACCTTGTTAATATTTCTAAAATGTTTATTTTAAAAATCACATTTTAAAAAATGCTTTCTTTAATTCCTCTACACACCTGATATTATTTTCCAGACTATCCTTAGCATTTGTTAATTCTGTTTGTGATGGGGTGATTGTTTTGGAAAATATTACGGAATTCATAAATGACATTTGTATTTTGGACTGCAGTTTTCCCAGTCTGGCACATTTTAATTCAGAATCAGGTGAGATGAAGTACAACTTCAGTTGTACTTCATCCCACCTGTACAACTAGAAGGCACTAGATGTACCTCCCAGTTCATCTCCCAGTACAACTAGAAAGCACCAGCTTGAGGAATTTTTTAAAAAAAGTGTTAAACATAAAACAAAACCAGTATCATGTAGTGGTTAAGGTGCTGGAGTAGGAGTGGGGAGTTCTATATTCTAGCCCTCCCTTAGGTATGGAAGCCAGTTTGGCAGTCTTGACCAATCACTTCTCCACCCTAATCTGGACCAGGCTCTGCAAAAGCCAAATGCAAAATATACTCCCTTGTTGTAACTAAGCAAACAAAACAAATAGATCCTGCATCTAGTAAGACTAGTGCAAAAAACACTAAAAGCAATTATCACAAACTAACAACAACAATAAAAAGCTTAGCATTTCAATCCAAATTTCAACTAATTTGAGCTGTATTCTAACAAAAAAAGCAACGTTTTCTGCATTTGTAATACAGCACTTCATCAATATTTATTTTGAGAAAGCATGCAGTAGATTATTTCCAGGCTAAGCATTGGCCTCATATATCACACACACACACACACATGTACATACATACATACAAACAGTCTAAGCAAGCCTTTAAAAACATGGTTTGAACGTTTTCTGTAAGGTAGTAGAATACTGATCATAAAATTATTGTTATTGAAATGACAGGTGCCTTATTCTGATTACTGGAGAAAGAAACAAAGGAAAGCAACACATTAATTATTACAGCTGGAGTTATTCTGCAAATTTTTTCTACCACTGCATTTTATTGTTTTGTTTGTTTACAGATGAGCAACTGCAATAACTCAAGCAAGAAAACTTATTATTTGCTTTATGAAGTTTTCTCAATTTGGTGACCCAAAGGAATCCATGAAACAAAAGTAATGATCTCAAAGAATAGACCCTGGGAGGAAGAGAAAAACAACTCCAGAACTTTCTACTTTCAGTTGTCTCTCATTGATCCTTAAGTATCCAGCCTGTATATTGCCAAATAGAGTAAAATGCTAAGCAAAGCAGATGCTGGGTTGTAGTTCTGGAATTCTGTAAACCATGAACTTGGAAGAAGCATATTCAAGGCACTGAAGCAGAAAAGAAGTTGATTATGGCACTGTGTCTCCCTTTATGGATGGTGACAACTCTGCCAATTTTGGAGCCAAAAATGACAAACTTAGAAACAGAAGCAGTGTAGTGGTTATCTCTAGATAGTAACTATAGAGATAACCATTATGCTACTTCTGTTTTTAATTATTCATATTTCTGCTATCTCACTAAGAGCCTTGCTAGGAAAATCTCTGCCCATCATTATATATGTAATTAATTAATAAAGAAGAGTTAGGTTTCAGTCCTAGAATTTCTTAGCACTAAAATTAAGTTGAGCTGAAGCAAACTTCCTCAAAAAATGCCCTATCAAACCCTACACCTGTTAACAGTGGTGTCCTCCAAGGAAGTGTTTTAGGACCCACACTTTTTATAATTTACATAAAGGACCTTTGTGATCATATTACAAGCAACTGAGTTCTCTTCGCTGATGATGTAAAGCTATTCAACACCACCACCAATATGTCTACTCTACAAAAAGACCTTGACTATGTGCCAGAATGATTCAACAATTGGCAACTCTAAATCTCATCCAACATGTTGGCAAAAAAAAAATCAGAACACAAAATACAACCTGGGCAGATACGACCTCGTAGATAGCCCTCACTCTGTCAAGGACTTTGGAGTATACTCATCTCAAATGGTCTAAGTGTCAGAGCCCACTGTAACAGCATTGCCAAAAAGGCATTAAGATTTGTTATCTAATCTTGTGTAGCTTCTTCTCTGGTAATACTGAACTGCAAACTAGGTCACACAAAACTTTTGCTAGATCAATTCTATAGAACCGGTAGTAACTTGGCGATGACATCACGGATTTTGCTTCTACGCATTCGCAGAAGTAATTTTTGCTTCTGCGCATGCACAGAAGCTACTTTTTGACTGTTGCATGTGTGCGCATGTGCACTTCGTGCATGTGCACGCACATGCTTCACGCACGCACACGCAGCACGACCCTGAGTGAACTGGCAGTAAAAATATCCAGAACCCACCTTGTAATATTCCCTTTATTCGTATCCATTTCTTGTATTTATAATCATGTTTATACTTATAGCTGTTATCTAATACATGCTTGATGAAATAAATAAATAAAAGGGAGAGAAAAGATTGATGCAGCATTAACTTTCTCTTCCTGCTGCTAGCACAGAAAGTCTTAGTGGCCACACAAAATAGGGTTAGTCTAGGAACTCCTCTTATTGATTGTTTTGCTTTTCAAACCGATGTATCGATATAGTCTGTTATGCATCAAACTGGTTAACTCATCATAGCATTTTTTTAAAAGGGGGGTCAAAAATGAGGGGAAATGAAAGACATTACATCCATTTAGTGACACTTGTGATTGCTAGAAATCTTTCAAGAACCATTTTTTTCCATTTGGCCAGATCCTCATGATTATGCATTGACAACATACAAGTGGATACTGTGGGATAGTAGCTGAATAGGCCACTGTGCTCTGGAAATACAGACATGAAGAAAAATAATAGTGACTTCAACCAGTTTGTTGAACTTGCCAACATTTATCTTATTTCGCTAAAACTGATAGATGAATTTTTTTCTCTGGTATACAGTATGTAGCTTACATTATTATTACATTGTTCATGAATCTTGTTATTCAGGTTCATAAGCTCTGACCCATATTGGCTAATTTTAATTTTAAAGATAATAGCAGTGGTTGGAACAAGATGCCCTTTGTCTGAGTGAGAAAAACACTCTAGAGGTGTAAGATTGGGAATTACTCCTGGGACCACAAAACAAAGTAATAGAAAATGAAGAAGGTAAAGTGCTCTGGGATGTTAGAATTCAAACAGACAAGCGTCTGACACATAACACCTCCGATTTAACATTGTTGGTAAGAAAGACAAAAAAGTCTGGCTAGAGAGCATTGCAATACCTGGAAATAATAAATAGAAGAGAAAGAAAATGCAAAGACGTGCAAATGGAAGTAGAACAAATGTCGCAAAAGAAAGCAAAGATAGTATCAATAATAATAGACAACTTGGATGTAATCCCAAAAATATTTGAACACAATCGGCATTGACAAAATCACCACCAGTCAATTGCAAAAGGCAGCTTTACTTGGAACAGCCTACATTCTGCAAAATTATCTTTAATATAATTAAACAACAACATCTGCCTATCCCAGTTTTTGAGAAGGACTCAATAGACAAAAATGGCAGATCCTATCTAAATATCTGACTGACTCTGCGACCAAGCATGACTTATTAAATTTATATGCTGCTCAATTCCTAGCGTGTAGTGCAAGAGGAATTTAAAGCATTCGCGGGTGTTCTACAGCTTATAGTTCCATTTGTGAGGAAGTCACAGACAGACAAAGTTCTGCTGATTTTAAGGTGCCCAAAGCAGCCTGCAAGACATTTCTAATTATAGTAGTGTGATAGACCATGGTGATAAAAGTGTCAGTAGCTGGTAGAATCCATTCTTAGCAATATCTCAAGTCCTCATAAAGCTTTATTCTGTTTTTCTCTCTTTAAAAAAAAAAGCCACAAAGCAACTATGGTTCTTTTTTTAAGGGAATTCAGTAGAAATGGGACCTTGATGGACTGTATGATGGGGCAGCTTGTGGAATAGCTACTTCTACAAATACAAATTTTTCCACTATATGTTTCCTTACCATGTTTGCCCTCTCTTCTTTCTTCTTGTTGTGTTGTGAAAATAGTTGGGTGCTTCTTCAACAAAGGGTTGGATATCTAGAAAAACCTTTTCGGATCTCCTTGGAGTATACTGCTAATGGAAACAGGAGTGTAGCTGCTGTTGATTCATTTGCAATGAAGAATTGCAGCACAGGTAAATATGACCTTTTTTTCTCTTCTGTGTTGAGGTGTTTTGGCTTATTTGATACTGGAAAAGGAGATATTTCTTTATGGTATAGAACTTTGGCTTTAGAAATAATGGAGGTTATTTCCAGTGCCTTTGTCCTAAATATAAAGCCCAGTACTTAATGTTATAACTGGAGAGTTTGGAATAGTAATGTTACTCATGCCACTTTGTTTTGTTCTTGTTTTATTTATTTGCAGTGTGCTTTATGACTGTATGGCAATATACCTTGATATAAATCATTGTTGAAAGGCAAAATAGAAATAACAGAAATAAACCGTGTCCTCCCCCCCCCCCCATGCTGATATACTGGAGATGCTGTAATTGTGAATAATAAAATGTTACTGTCTTGTTTCTTCAAGTTTCTGAAATACTCCCATCTACACTCTTTTAATACTAACCTTTTTAGTTCTATCTTGAAGACTTTGAAATTTCCAACCTCAGCATATAAATATTTTTGACACTGGATTCTTTTGTTATATGCAAGTCTACACTGGGTCTTGTTAAGCAACCATGTTTTATGTCTGTGCTTTGAGGATTTGAAGAATTCCTGTAGCGATCTGCTTTAAATCCAAGACTCCCCAGGCAATGTTGACAGAGTATAGTTAAGACAATCTTCCCCTTTTGTATTCTCAAGAGGTGTTGTGTTTTAACATCTACACTCCCCAATCTAGCATGGTTATACTTGTTACTATTTATGTTTGACTCATCTGAAGGGTACAAGATGGTGAAAAGCTGAGATTCAAAATTACAAAACATATTAGCAGATAATTCAATCTAATAACTAACTGTAGACTAAGGTTTTGTCTGTATGTACAGCCGTTCAGGGTTTGGAAGTGTCTGTAAACCTCAAGTTCTATCACCTGGTGATGATAATTGTGAAAGGGAAGAGGTCTTCTCTGCCCATTCTATTTTCTTGATTCCTGTACTTTTATAGCATATCCAGAGATCAAGCCTTTCCCTCTCCAACTCCTCTAAATCCTTTTGATTTGATCAAGTTGATTTGGGCTGATTCATATTATGCAACCCTAGAAAGCTAGAGATACAGGGATATACTTCTGGAAGTAGATGGATAAAATCCTCTCTTTATGCCACACAAGACAAAAATTGAGGAGAGAGGAAGTGAAAACGAAAAGCAAACAAGAGCTTGTCAGTTTTAAGAGCTTCTAGTGACATTGCTCAGTATCTTCCCCATGCTGATATCTATTGGATATGCCCTCTTTCATTCTTCTTGCTGTTCTCCAGATCTCTAATATTTTGTGCTGTATTGTTCTAGTAGTGATCACGGCTTTAACCCAGCTAGAAGCTATATTTTCCCTCTCCTCATGACTGCCTTCAAAATAGCATTGCTTACTCAAGGTTACTGAGGTATATTGAATTGGTTGCAACAACAAGCTTCTAGTTACAATGACACTTTATCATCAGGATGCCATCTGGAGTTAAAACCCAGAACTCTTTTCTTTCTTTTGAAGGTTCCTCAATCTTACACTATTTCGACCATTTACCACAGAATTCTTTTCCCATTCCATTCTGGTCATTTCTCCACTCATGACTCATGACAACCCTTCTTGTGCCAAAATAAACATGATGAGGCCAGGCTTCATAACACTTTAATGATGTGGGGCCTAAATTTTGGAAAGGTTTTATGAAAACGTCTAGACTACTGTTTCTCAGCCTTGGTAAGTTTCAGATATAAGGACTTCAACTCCCAGAATTCCTCAGCAGCATGACAATGAAAATTGAAGTCTACATGTCTTGAAGTTGTTAAGATTGAAAAAACTGGTCTAGGCATGTACATTATTGAATTTAGTTGTTCATATTTTTGCTCACTGAGGAGAGGAGAGGAGAGGAGAGGGAGAGGAGAGAGGAAAACCTATGCTGTGACATGGTTTTTAAATCAGTTCATTGGCAACAAGGCTTCATCCAGAGAGCTACCTCCAATGCTTTCATAGAATAAACTAAATAAAGACTAAAGCAATAGGGCTATTAAAGGATAATTAGTTTTAATTAAGACCCTTCAAAGTTCTTTCATAAAAAATTCCTGATACAAAGAGTAAAATGAAGCTGCACGCATAGACATCATTTTTTGGCTAATGTCAGAAGAGGCCTGTGAAGTTTCACCAAATCCCTTGTTGTGGCCAATTGTATAGTCTCTGAGCATCAACAATGCAAACAGTGTCAATTTCCTGTATCAAAGCACCACATTGAGACAAAGCATGGTTTTCCCATATAGTCTTATAAACTAATCAGTGCAGTAAAAATGATATCAAATCTACACATTAATGTAGGAATAGTGAGCTACCTAAAAGCTATTGCAGCACACCCACCTAAAATAGAAATGTAAATGTAAAATCCCTGAGTAAATAAATAACACGTAAATAAAGGTCTCCCAAAAGGCTCCATTCAATATAATCTTAATTTGGGAGCATACACTGTTACATTCTACTGGCTATCCTGTCTTCAAAAAGGATAAAGATGGAAATGTGATTATTCTGAGCTGAGCTAGGGTCTCATAGGATTTTACTGTGATCTAATGGCTTTTTGTCAAGTTGATCAGAAGTCCATAAAAATCCCTTTTAAAACTATCCTGAACTTTTGCTTATGAATTATCATTACAGACATAAATCTAATCTTCTGTTGAACCAAATCTTTCCTAGCTAGGGAATTTCAGTGTAATTTACATTCTGCAGTGTTGGCACAATGTCTTGCTGGGACAAAAATACACTGTCCTGAATGGCAAACAAAACTTACTGTCTTCATTAATGGGAAAAGGAAGGAGGATCTGCATCAGAATATTTCAAAAATATGCAGTGGGGTTCAGATAAAAGCCAATATTATGTGATCCAGGGGGACCATTGATTTGCTATGGTCCTCCTGTGTTGATATACATAGCAAATAAGAAACTGTTTGATGTTTAGAGATTAAAGTGAGATGTTTGTTGAATTATATGTGTATTTCATGCCCGAAATAATTGCGTTTTTGAGTTCTTATGTTCCAGTGGGTCTTTCAGCTGCTGTGAAAAATGGGTATGAAATGGAATGTTTTGCTTTTCTCCAATATAAAGTTTCTGATGAATCCTCCTTCCAACAACAGTAGAACTCCGACCTGGCACATTTTAATTAAATAACTATGGAGTGTAATGAATTCACAGTAGGTGGCAGTATGGCTAAGCTTGCAAAGACTAAGCAGGGTTGGAGCTGGTCGGTATTCGAATAGGAGATAACCAGGAAATTCCATTATCTGTAGGCTAGAGGGAGTAATCAATAAAATATCGCAGAAGATGAAAATGACAAATGTGAAGAAGGCAGTGCCAAAGAATTGCATTGTTGCCAAAGGAAATATGTCTTTATAATCAGCAAGAGTAAATATGTTCTTGTTATCACCAAAACTAAAGGACAGCTGTCTTTTCAGTATAAATTTTCAGGCATTCAAGAACATTTGACAAACAGAATGAAAAAGGACAAGATGGATCCAAATTCCAAGAACTCGTATCTGCCTTTTGCTTTAATTCATTAACTGCTCTTTTTTTTTCTGTTTAAATTTTTTTTTTCATCCTTTCACACATGGAAGCAATGTTCTGGTAGAAGGAATTGCATCATCAAATAGCAAATTTCTCACTAATAAGCGAACCCAGAACAAAGAATTTATTAACCACTTTTCTACCACTGAAATCCATAACTGGTGTTATTAATATCTAGCCAATAATTTTAATTTGTTCATTCACAACTACAGTAATTGGTACAGCAATATTTAGTAATTGATGGCAATTTCTAATAATAAAAGCTGAGTTCATTTCCTGAGAAATGTATTGGCTTATTAATGGCACGTAATGGTTTTCATAGAAATACTTTCTTTCATTTTGAGTAATTTACTGAAACATTGTATTCTTCCTCAAACACTTCCAATTAAAATTAAGTGCTTAGTAGTAACCAGCTAAATGATAAGTAATTTATTTTCTTCAGCCCCATCCAATTGGACATAAAAGGGGGGAGGGCATCTTTTCTTTGAATAGATTTTTAGATGACTTTCTTTTTTACTCCGCCTTTATTATTTTTATAAATAACTCAAAGGAGTAAACAAACCAAATATTCATTTCTCCTCAACAATCCTGTGAGGTGAGTTGGGCTGAGATACAGCAACTAGCCCAAAGTCACCCAACCAGTTTTCAGGCTTAAAATGAGACTAGGAATAGGAGAAAAGGCATATCTGTAAAATGTATGTGGCACTTATATGGAATATCTTCTAAGAAAAGCATTCTTTCCTCCTTTTCTTAAGGTTCCTGTCACTCCTACTGTAGCATGAAGATACCTTCCTAACTATACTTAAGGGTTATATGGGATATATTCCTTAAGTATAATTAGCAATATTATCTGCATGTCATTTACAACTCACCAGAAAGGCAGATAAATTTAGCCCAGGTGTGTCAAACTTGATTTCATTGAGGGCTGTATCAGGATTATATTTGACCTCAGGGGTGGGTGGGTTGGATGTGGCCAGGTTGGGCATGACCAGCATGACATCACTTATGTCGGAGGCATCTATGGTGGCACAAACACTGTGCCAACAAAAATGGGCTTCCGAACTCCATTTTTGGCTGCAATGGCCTCCTGCAACCCTCTACCAGTTAAAATGGAGCTTGGGAGGGCTGTGTGCGGCCTGCACAAGCTGTTTTCAATGGCAGAGGCACCACGGGCCGGTCCTTTGCTGTTTCCATGGACTAGATCTAAGCACTCCGCAGGTTGGATCTGGCCCCTGGACCTTGAGTTTGACACCCCTGATTTAGCCGTTCCAGTTTAAGAGAAGTCACTTTTCTCATTTTGTGACACAAATCTTGTTGTACAAGTAATCTATGGTGCCTGATCATCCCTGTTGGTGTTAAGGGGTGGGCCTTTAACTCTGCCTTAACTCTTGCTGACCATTCAAAGCAGAATGAACTGGGTGCTCCCATCTGGTCACTTTTTAGCAATGGCAAAAGCACTTAGACTTATATACCTCTTCATAATGCTTTACAGCCCTCTATAAGAGATCTACAAAGTCAGCATATTTCCCACAACAATCCTCATTTTACCGACATTTTTTCCAACCATGTATGTATTTTTGTCCAAAGATCTGGTCAGGGTTGAACTGCTGGCAGTCAGCAGAATTAGCCTGCAATGCTGCATTCTAACCACTGTACCACCACGGCTCCTTTTACCCATTTAGCTTGTGCTGATTTATTCCAACAGGAATAAATAATCCTGGATTCAAAATAAATAAATAAATGTTACCCTTAAAAATGGGAAATAATCCGTGTTAAAAGTAATCCTTATAGAGGTCACAGGGAGAGAAAGAATTTGTAACTCTTTACTTCAAACAAAAACAAATATTAAAGAACTGGAAAGGAAAGAGAAAGAATGTGTGTATGTTTGATCTACCTTTTTTCACATCACAGATTTAAACGTAATCTCCTTTTCAGGCTTAAAAGTCTGGCTACAGTTTGAAAAAGACCTGGTGGAACTGAATTTCACCTTTTGTATATTAACTTGCACAGAGAAAGGAAGGGGAGGGGGAGGAAAAAAATAGGTTCTCCCCAAAGTTCCAATTTATGAAGAGAGACATGTTGGCACATCT
>JANHFT010003451.1:40606-52174 GCA_032467955.1 Pseudoxenodon macrops
AATAGAATAGAAATATAGAACAGAATAGAATAGAATATAGAATATAAGAATAGAATATAGAATATAAGAATAGAATATAAATATAGAACAGAATAGAATAGAATATAAATATAGAATAGAATATAGAATATAAAAATAGAATGTAGAATGTAGAATATAAGAATAGAATATAAATATAGAATAGAATAAAATATAGAATATAAGAGTAGAATATAGAATGTAGAAGAATAGAATAGAAATATAGAATAGAATATAGAATATAAAAATAGAATATAGAATATAAAAATAGAATATAGGATATAAGAATAGAATAGAAATATAGAACAGAATAGAATAGAATATAGAATATAAAAATAGAATATAGAATATAAGAATAGAATAGAAATATAGAACAGAATAGAATAGAATATAGAATATAAGAATAGAATATAGAATATAAGAATAGAATAGAAATATAGAATATAGAATATAGAATATAGGAGAGGAGAACGCCTTCTAATTTGTAACAATGAAAATACATCCTGCATATCAGATATTTATATTATGATTCATAACAGTAGCAAAATTACAGTTATGAAGTAGCAACAAAAATAATTTTATGGTTGGGGGGTCACCACAACATGAGGAACTGTATTAAAGGGTCGCGGCATTAGGAAGGTGAGAACCACTGCTCCAGAAGGAATGTCCCATTTGAAGGACACCAGTTTAGAAAAATGGGAATTATTTATAGCATTTCAAATAAAAAATGTTTTATGCAGATTTGGATAAGGACAACCAAAAGTAGAGCATTGTGTCAGAAAAAGTCACATGGAATATATCACATGAGTCTTTTTTACAGGTGATAACTATAAGAAACGGAATTTTCAATTCATAAAATTCCATGCATAACTGAAATTTTATTATCGATATAGAATAATAGAGGTAAGTCCTTGACTTACGACCACAGTGGAGCCCAAAATTTATGTTGCTAAGCAAGACAATTAGGTTAATTTTGCCCCATTTTACAACCTTTCTTACCACAATTATTAAGTGAATCACTGCAGCTGTTAAGTTAGTAACACGGTTGTTAAGTGAATCTGGCTTCCCCATTGATTTTGCTTGTCAGAAGGTCACAAAAGGGAGTCACACTGACCCCAGGACACTGCAACCATCATAAATATGTTACCAAGCATTAGGGGTGGGTTCTAACTTACCTCACTACTGGTTCGCTGCATCCTGCGCTGCAGGGGCACGCCACATGGGCACACACGCATCTCGTGGGCGCACACATGCTCAATAGAAAAAAAATCTGAAAAAATCCACCAAAAAAAAGGCCAAAAACAAGATGGCGGTGCATGTGCAGTGTCGGAAACTCAGCTTCTGCACATGCACAGAAGAAGAAAAATCACCCACCCCCCCAAAATAGATGGCGGCGTCCATGGACCAGAACCGGCTCCATGACATCACCAGCAGCCTACTACCTACTCGGTAGAACCGGTCCGAACCGTTAGGAACCCACCTCTGCCAAGCATCTGAATTTTGATCATCTGACCATGAGGATACCGTAAGTCATAAGTGTGAAAAATGGTCATAAATCACTTTTTTTCAGTGCCATTATAACTTTGAATGGTCACTAAATAAACTGTTGTCAATTGAGGACTATCTGTATAGAAACCCTTACATTGCAGCCTTAAACTCAGGATTATTTAACTCTGAGTCAATAATTTATCTACTTTTTTTAGATCTAGACATGTACCTTTATTAAGACATGAAGGTGGCTCCTAAAGGTACATTTTGTTGGCGGAGAGGCTTGTTAATTCCTGATGGCAAAAAATAAAAAGCCATCTAGGGGACTACCTGTGTTTTTTTTAATGGGAGATGATAATTAGTCATGCTTATGTTACACCAGTGAACAGATTAAAATTCACTGCTATTGAAAATCAAAACATCAATGACCTACAGTATGTAGTAGATACTAAAAGATATATTTTTTATGCCTACATTGCCTCAGTTGGAAACTGAAAGTGGTCAGAGCTATTTTTTTTAATGATTCCATATGAATTTCAATTTCTGCTTGCCCTTAAATTTAAGCCTATCCTAATTGAAAGGCTTTTGATTCAGTAAGGAAAAGATAAAGTCCTTTATCTTCTTTCTCAACTCCAAATTTATTTTTATTACCATTAATTGCGGCCATTTAGTTTCGGTGGCATTTTAACTGTGTGAATCTACCGAATTGATAGAGAATGATTCTTCACTGAGGAAGAGGCTATTTTAAATCCCCAATGCAGTTTCACATTAATGAGATAATTGTGCAAATCAGCCAATTTGGAGGTAGATTATAGTCTGGTTTCATAATTTAAAAAAAGATTCTGGAAATATTAGTTTTAACTTGATACTACCCTGGGAATGAAATTACAACACAATTCTGAATGTCTGATCATGTGAAAGGTGAGTCCAATGAATTTTAGTATTCCTATCTGGGAACAATGAATTCAGTTCTAGGCTGAATCCAATAATTATTCCTACAGCTGGAGGCAAACTATGGTTCTCTCAAAGTTGTATTCAAGGAGAAATGGTATCTCTTGTAGCTTTCTATCACTGAATCCATATGCATCTCTTTGCAGTAAAGTCCCATTCATTCAGGACTGCATTGTTAATACGAACTGAATCTGTCCCAGTTTCTCTCTGTCACACATTACCCTAAATAAAATCAAGGCAGGGCTATTTTGAGTTTATCTCTCATGCTTCCCTCTTTCTTGGGACTGAGTAATCCTCATGTTCCTCCTTTCATTCTTCTCTAAGATCATCTTTAAAATCCTTTATATTGTGTCATGCAGAAACTGTTGTTTATGTCAACAGTTTTCTGTTTGTGTTTCTCTTGCAAATGTAAATGCACTTTATGAATTCAGTTCTGTCCTTCCCTCAAGTCTTGCCCTTAAACCTTGCCTTCCTCTTAATCGGTCACATGAAATTAATGACATCTGGGAAAGGGGGATTTAGTACAGGGAGGTCTCTTTCTTCCTTCAGTCCTCGTCTTTAGTAACATCTCAACCACCATAGCAGAACCTCTTAGCATAATCTATGAAATATCTTTCAGAATCAGCTCCTTGCCTAGCTTATGGTCACTAGCCACAGTCATCCCTATCTTCAAAAAGGGTGACTCCAGCCTAGTTGAAAATTACAGATCAATCTCATTCTGCAAACTTGATTGCAGAAAATACGACTTCAGTAACAGTTGTTAATGCCTGGAATGCACTACCTGATCTGTGGTTTCTTCCCCAAACCCCCAAAACTTTAACCTTAGACGATCTACTGTTGACCTCACCCCATTCCTAAGAGGTCTTTAAGGGATGTGCATAAGTGCACCAGCATGCCTACCATCCCTGTCCTAATGTTACCTTTTATTCATATCCATTTCATGTATTCATAAATATGTTTATACTTATATCTGTTACCTAATGCGAGATTTAGATTTAATCTATATTTAATTTATATCTGTTACCTAATGCGAGATTTACTTTAATTCCTGGTCTAGATCAAATTCCCTAACTCTAGTGTATACTATTTTATTAACGTAGTAGTACCCTCATGTTCCTATTTGATCCAAGTTGCTGTTTTCTAACATGATTTGTATGTGTAAGAGAGGGACCTCTCATTTTCCCACATGCTTGCTTAGATGAAAATATAATAAAATATAACCTCAGAGTATGACTTCATTAGCAAAATGCTTGACTAGATAAATTGAGTTCCATAACAGAACATGACAAATTTTACTAATTTCAGAAGACATTAAGCTCAAGCCAAATTACTTTCCTTGGTTGGGCTTATTTTGCCTTCATAATGATACTGACCTTTCTTTGAATTACCAGTATCAGTTAATTGCTTCACTGAGAGTAGACATCATTCCGAATTAGGCATGGATGGTACAAGACAGGGGATGGGGCCATCTAGAAATGCAGGACTAACCTCCTCCCATCAGATGGTCTACCAGTGACTCTGCTCCTGATTTTGTTTCCATTTCTTTAAAGAACTGTTATGTTCCTTATTTGGGATGGTGTCCATAAGTCAAAACGTTAACCAGATGACCTGATTCCCCAAATAATTTGGAGCTGGCAATCTTCTCCTTCTCTGGAATTTTGCTTGTCTTTGAATGAGGCACTCTTGGCCTTTACTTTGCTTATTTGAAATGGCTAAACATTTTCTTCTCCATAGCTATACTAATCTAACAGCTTGTCTTTCATGTCCTCTAATGTCTAATGCCATATGGCAGCAATGGTACAATATGGCTGTTTTTTTTCTTTGACTTCTATTCTGTGAAGCTGTCCTACATTTTTTATCATTCTTTTATTTCTTGCTTGTCCAGTATACAATTTACACCACAGGTACAGGTTCTTTAAAAAAAACAAAATGTTACTGCACATTCTGAAACATTGTTTTGGATTTCTAGTTATACATTGTTTTAAAATGTGAAAAGCCTGTCAAGGTTCCGAATAATGAACACAACCAATTCAGCACTCTGAGACTTTCAGCTTACTCAAAGCTGTTTTATTGAGACATCATTTTGGCACAAATGAAAATAAAACCAGCTCTAAATATTTCCCATGGTTTCAGTATAATGAAAGAAAAGATAATTCCCTCACTCATGGTCACCGGCAGGGGTGGGTTGTGGATCGTTTTGCTGCCAGTTTGCTCAAGGTCGTGCCTCATGCGTGCACGCACAGCAATAAAAAATAAAAAATCCAAAATGGCGGTGCCCACGGAGACACCAAAGAACCAGCTCTGTGATGTCATGGCTGAGTTACTAATGGTTCTAAAGAACCAGTTAGAACCGGTAGGAACCCACCTCTGGTCACAGGTCACATTGTCAAATTAGGTCTTCTGGCATCTCCTTGGCAACTCCTCTGTCTCTGGCCAGTATCTGTTGGGATGACTTTGGTTCCTACAAGATGGTTTGTTGTTGTCGTCTGGGCTGACATTCCTTTCCCAAACAGAAAGATGGCTGGATCAGGCCTTAACCATTTTGAAGTTGATTTAGCCATGTTCCATAAGCAACTTGTTAACTGCTTGTGATATTTGTTCTTGTATTGTCTACAGTTTGTTGAAACTTTTCAGAGATCATAGCCAGCATGGCCCATATCTGTCTTGAATTTCCAGTGCTGGTTGTTTCCATTGTTCAGCTTTCTTCTCCTCAGCTTTACTGCTGATTGGTTTATCATCTATTTCATGTATCATTACTTCAAAGTTTTTGTTCCTCACATTTGCCCAAATAAAAGGAGCAAGCAGACAAAAGTCAGTGAATTAAGAACATGATATTTGATTTCCAACTAAACTCAACAAAACCAAAGCAAAACTGATTAAAAGATAGTGTTCTTAGGCTCAGTATAGAACAAAAGCAGCACATTAGATAATCAAACCCCTCAACATTCTTCTTTTGACTTACCGTAATTTGTTGATGGGTCACATGACTCCAGGGACCTTAATGTAGAATTGTACTTTGGTTTATACTTTTAAAATATTTTTTAAGGTTCTAAGAGAAATTTATCCTTATCTTGCTCTTTAGGATGGTTTATCATCACTGTTCTCATTTTATTAAGTGTGCACATTTATTTTTGGGAAATAGTACTGCCAGAATTTTGAAAATATGGTAGATATTTATGTTAACAGATAAAAACTAGGTTTTTGAGTTATAATATAGAACATTAGAAATTTTATACTCTTGTTTTTTATTCCTATTCTATTTCTGATGATGGTTCATAATTCATGTCTTGGCACTTTTTTTACTGCTATACACCTTAACAATAACCACAAAAATGCAGAGTGTAATATAGTGGGAGACAACACAAATATTGAAGAAAAATGTCTAAACATTATCATATTCATTTAGAAAAATGTGGGTATGTACTTCAGTTGCATATTTTATAGTTTTGGTTACTGTTTAGTAGAATCACTCAGAGATAATAAATGAGAAATGTGCAGTGTGGACTGGAAATGCTGAAGGTAGCTAAACAGAATAAGGGGGGATATAAAATAAAATCAACATGCTTGGAAAATTGAGAATGAACTAAAAATAAAACAAATACAGGACGAAAGGGAAGACAAACAAAATAAAAATGAGTTATGAGAATCAAATAACTGTGGAATGGTTAGATATGAAAGGTATTTGAGAAGTTAGTAGGTTTCCAGACAGGCAATTATTTATTTAAGAAGAAATTTAAACTGATCTGAAGTAACAAAATGGTCACATCTGAAAAGCAATTTGCAAGGCAACAGTTGCATAGTCTTAAGGTTAAGTGACTGAGAGTCCATACAAATGAATAGTTTATATTTCAGTTAATTAAATGAAAAGAATAAATACAAAAGCTATCAGTTCGTAAAAGTGATTAATTAAAAGGCCAAATAGAAAGGAGGAGTAATGAGATTATCAGATGGCCAATTACATTTGGAAGAATTATCTGACATCAGAGCAAAGTAAGCATTATAGTAAAGAAAAGAAAATGTGAGTGGGACTCTATAATGGTGGGAGCAAATTAGATTGTAATGAATAATGTGGGAACAAACCCTCTCAGATGCAGAACAAAGAGAAAATAACTAAACTACTCCTCCCCACAACTTTTGCCTCAGAAAACAGGGAGTGTTTTCTAAACCTGTTATGTTAGTATATAAAGATTAGAAGTACAGTAATAAGTCAGATACAAGAAATAGATTTATTTTGGTTCTTTTCCCCTTTCCCCTCTTGCAGAGCAGAGAAATTGGAGAAAAAGGGATCACAAGAGAGTAAGCAGTAACACAACAGGGAATACATTGAACTGTTTGTATGGTGCACTCACAGCTGCAGATTCCAGCACATTGTTTTTGATGTGTATTTCCCATTGTGTGCTTGCTTACTGTCTTGTAGTCCTTTCCTCTCCAATTTCTATCTGCAAAGGAAGAAAAAAAGAAAAACAACAGGTCAGGCCCAAATAAGTGTATTGACTGTAATGGTCATCACTTAGCTAAGAGATGCTGCAAAGGTTATAAATGGTTGTAAATTGGTCATAAATTTATTTTTAAGCACCATTGCAACTTCAATTGGTCACTGAAAAGGCAGTCCAGTAAACGAGGATTTCTGTAACAGCTTCAGAAATGCTAATGAAATTAACTACCATAATTCATTTTACAAGCATCAAGAAAGTTAGGATATAAATATCAGTAATGTTAATCCTGCATTCTGGTCTAGTTCACCAAAATGACGTTTAAATGTTTAACTTCTGTAATCCACTTCTTCTTCCATATTTCCCTATGATATTTATGGTTACTTTCAGTGATTCTGCCAATCTTACTATGTAGATAAATGAATATACAGTATGCAAGTTCATTACCCAGTCATATTAGCAATACAACTATTATTGATTTATATGGAACCATTGAAAACCCTAAGGCTTCAAATAATAAATGTGCATTAAATTCATGTACTTTCATTGGTGAAACATTGAAGCAAAGAATTGAACTCTTTAAATATTTTTAAAGCTACATTTTGATTACAAACAATATATCCTATATATAATCTTTAATGGCACATTGGAATTTAGTAGCTTATATTAAAACAAGCACATTGCCAAGTGCTTTCACAAAAATGGGATTCTTTTGTTCAACTAGAAATAGTATAGTGGTAATGATAGTTCTTGCTGTTGTTGTTATGGAGTTGGTATCATACTTCTACTTTGCTACTTACTCTATTTCATTACCTCCCAACCCTACTTTAATTAATATGCTATTGGTAACATGAGATCTGCCTCCTACGTATTGTGAGTCTCTGACACTTATCTTTTTTTTTAATCCATGCTACTCTTTTACATATTGCGACATATGGAGAGAAAAAAATATGGTATACATATGCTTTATTGTACAGTAAGTTAGGTCCAATGTATTTTGAGGGAAAACCTTTCTTGAAATACGATTAAAGGTTTTTGTTTTCATTTCCCCCCAAAAAAGCATCCATTTTTGCATTTACTTAGTTTCTTGTATGTCGTATTTTCACACATCTCAAGATAGAAGATCTTAACCAAGGCAGTTCCTATTGCTATTTCTAATAATAATGAATGCAGAAAATATATTTTGATCATGTTGAAGCTCAGATATCATTTGGATGATTGTTTCCTGCTAGCAATCCAGTTAGCAGAACACAACTGAAAGGGAAGGAGAATTCACTACTCTATCTCAAAATATCCAGAGGCAGATAAAGGACCACTCGGTTTGTTATCTCAGCACATACAGATGCTGATATGAACATGGATAATGATATGATTTTACTCTCCTACTGATTTCTGACATTCCAGAACCATACAGATGTCTAATATGATTTCTGTGGATTAAAGAGAATTTGAGAGTATTTTCCATTGAAACAGAATTGCTCTATTTCCTCTGGCTACAACCTGTCAGTCTTAAATGGCTAAGGCAGAGAACCTCTAATTTTTTCAGCAGTGAAAAGGCTTAGAGAAAGAACTGTCCTAGTTGTAATTGCTACTTGACTAAGACAAATAACTAGATGCTACAAAACTGAACTTAGTGCTGGTCCTAAAAATTGATATCCTATACCTGAACAAAGGCAATAAGCATTACTTTTTTCTCGCTTAACAGTATCTGAATAATACTTCTTGACATATTTCAAGCATATATGTAGCAAAGCAGCATGCAGATAATATTTTATGACTTGCTAAAAGTTAAAAATCTTTTTGGTGCATTAGAATGATCAAACATTAGATTTAGGAGGGAATGAAGTCCTCTTCAGAAACAAAAACAAAAAAAATCTATCCAAAATGAACAAAACTTAATAGCCACAAGAATGTGGGAATGAAGTTTCCAAAGTGGTATTCTTCTTTCCAACCAATTAACAAAAAATAAAACATAATCTTAAAGGACTGGAATCTTGTAAAAACAAGGATGAGTCTTTCAATCTCATGATTAGCATCATCTCCCCCCTCCTTCAAGGACAATGGAGGAGGAGGGATAATTGCATATACCAACATGACATACTGTATCTAGATGCAGAAAATAAATTAAAAGACAAAACAGGAATTGCTGGATGAAGAAAGCAGTTCACCATGGTAAATATATCTGTAAGTAACTGAAAAAATACAAGGCAATTTCCAAAAAGTTAGAAGGACCTTGAGCAAAATGACATCATTTCAAATGCTTATAGAAAATCAATATCATTTATTAGGACATAATTCTAAATTATTGAAATATGATCCAGGGGAAAAACAAATTAAAAATAGCACAATAATGGATGCAAAATTTGAGAAAATTACTTAGAATGAATCAATGGGTGGAATAATGGGGGGAGGGAATCAGTACAATTTAGTCCAAGCTAGAATTTAAGGGGAAATTGCTACAAAATGTTTACAAATGTACATAATAACTCTGTCAACCATTGCCAGCATGGATAAAACATTGAACAACAAATGTTGAAAACATCATTTGGTAGGAACATTTTACCAAATGTGGCAATTATGCAAAATATTTTTAAAGTATTCAAAATAAATGCATCAAAAGATTCAAAAGATCTTAAAAATAAATTTTGAATTGAAACCACAGGTATCTTTATTAGTTATAATTCCAGAAAAGCAACTTAGAACTAAGGAGAAATTTCCTGACAGTTAGAACAATTAATCAGTGGAACAACTTGCCTCAAGAAGTTGTAAATGGTCCAACACTGGAAGTTTTTAAGAAGAGTTTGAATAACCATTTATCTGAAGTGGTGTTGGGTTTCCTGCCTAGGCAGGGGGTTGGACTAGAAGCCCTCCAAGGTCCCATCCAACTCTGTTATTCTATACATTCTAAAAGACTACATGACTTCTGAATCCTCTGGCTCAAGAGGGTTTGAAAATACATGGCACTTCAGATGTTGCTGAACTGTAATTTAAAACAGTCCAACATGACCTATGTGCAATGCTGACAGTTGAAATACATCAACATCTTTGATAGGCCAATGGTTAATCACCCAAGGATATAGATGGCAGGAGAAAAGAGATTAGAGAAAATATAACCTGACTCTTTCAGAGAATCTGCTATAGAAACATGTTAATAATGACGCACTAGTTAATAAAACAAACCATCAATCTAAAGATCAAGCTAACACAGATTTCTAGTAAGTGGGTAGATTCTTTTCCATCTATCTTCTTAAACCTGCAATTCCTGAACCACAGACCCAATAATTCCCAACTAACATGGCAAATGAAATCCTGGAAATTGCCAGCCCCAATGTATTTGCAAGGTAAGAAGTAGGGAAATGTTACTGTTCAAAGAAGTATAAATGAAAGCATGTTCAATCCATGTCAATGAACCGCAGTGGGGTTCCTTTAAAAATAGAAATATGCTGCTGCAGTCCACATAAATTCTCCCAGAAGACATTAAGACTAATTGTGAGTTCCTGCTTGTATTACTGTATTTTTCAGAGTATAAGACACACTTTTCCCCACCTAAAAGAGGCGGAAAATGTGTGTGCATCTTATACTCCGAATGTAGCTTTTTCAAAGCTTTTTCTCAGCCCTAACAAGGCGCTAGTGAGTGAAGCGATATTTGAAGGCTTTTTTCATTACTACTCCCTCTGAAGAAGCTTTTGTTTCAGCCCTAACAAAGTGCTAACGATCTTCCGGGCTTTGCAGGCTTTTTTCATTGCTTCTCTCTATCAGCTGTGCTTTAGAAGCTTTTTTTCAGCCCTATCCAGGGGATAAAATAATGTGCTGAAGCTGACCAGACTAAGGACGCTAGCCAGATGAATTACCTGGTAGGCAGATTAAACTAAGGTGCATTTTATAATCCGAAAAATACGGTATATTCTCTATTCTATTCTATTCTATTCTATAGTCTATATTCTATTCTATTCTGTTCTATTTAAAACAAATGTAAAAAACAAGCAATGTAACAGTTTAAAAACAAGAGGAGAATAATATAAAAGCATATAAAATAGATACCAAATACATGAAACATACAGTCCATAGTAGTCCTTTATGCACAACTATTCATTTTGCCGCTTTTCGAAGTTATGTCAGTTCTGAAAAAAGTAATTTATGACCTCACACCTACAGGGCAGGATCCCCTTGGTCACATGATCAAAATTTGGTGCTTGGCAACCGGCAGGTATTTACAATGGTTGCAGCATCCCAGGGTTATGTGATCATCAGCCAGCCTCTAACAAGCAGAGTCAATGGGGGAAGGCAGATTGGCTTAACAACTGCATGATTCGTTTAACAACCATTGCGATTTGCTTAATGAACGCAGCAACAAAAAAAAAAGGTTGTAATACTGGGTGCAAATCACATAATGACTGCCTCACTTAATGACAAAATGTTTGGGACCAATCGTGGTCACAAAGCGAGGACTGCCTATCATCCCGTTCATCAAAACAATTATTTTAACAGAAAAGTGGTTGGATTGGGGTTAGCAGCTAGAATACTTGGGCCAAACTTGGCCCTTTGAAAGTTTCAGATCCTCACCTGTCAACCTTGAAACAAAACTGCTGTAATTGGAATTTTAGCTGAACATATTGTCTGAGACAGGCACCATTTCCTTCCTTCCTTCCTTCCTTCCTTCCTTCCTTCCTTCCGTCCT
>JANHFT010003451.1:66103-86677 GCA_032467955.1 Pseudoxenodon macrops
GAAATTTCCTGACAGTTAGAACAATTAATCAGTAGAACAACTTGCCTCCAGAAGTTGTGAATGCTCCAACACTGGAGGTTTTTAAGAAGAGATTGGACAACCATTATTCTGAAATGTATAGGGTTTCCTGCCTGAGAAGGGGGTTGGACTAGAAGACCTTCAAGGTCCATTTCACTGTTATTCTGTTCTGTTGTTGTACAGTAGAGCACAACAACAACAATAACATTCTATTTCAATTATCCTTGCAATTATCCCTAGAACCCTTGGAAAAAAAGAGGTCTGCCAATAAGGTTTCAGTGAGACTATGTCTAATAACAGGAGCAGGGGAGGGGGGATGGAGAAAAGAACCTGGTAAATTCATAGCACTCGCTAGAAAAAATGAATTTTGAAACAAATACAATTTTAGTTACAGAAGCGTACATTTGTGTGTTTGTGTCTTCAAGTCACCATTGACTCTTGGTAATAACATGGGCAACAACAGCTAGTACTGTACTTGCTGTTTTCTTGGCAACATTTTTGAAAGTGATTTGCTGTTTTCTGGGGCTGAGAGAGAACGACTGGCCCAGTTGCTTTGTGCCTAAGGCAGGACTAGAACTCTTGGGCTCCCAATTTCTAGACTCGTTCCTTAACAACTACAACAAAAAAGGCTCTCAAAATATTACTTACCCATTCCCATATTCAGATAAATTGTTCAGTCCCTCCTCCATTCCTCGAACCATCTAACGAAAGGTATCTTTATGCGTCTTTATATATTTGTGTCTGTACAGACACACACACACAACTTCTACTATTATCTGATTTCACAAGGAACATTATAATTACGTTTTGCTCATTCTGAAATTGGCTGTTTCGTTTCAATAAATGAAGCAAATTTGTGAGCAGAAAAGAGGTCACAGAATGAGCATATTTTTTCCTTCAGAAAGCCCTATTGAAAAATACTTGAAAGTGTGGAATTTCAGCTTGCTGTTCTTTTCACAGATGTTTCCTTCTTTGTGATTCACTTGGAGTCTGTATTTTTAGCAGGCACAAGTGGAATCTCTAATGAAAAATAATTACTTTTACTGATCTGCTGTTATCCAAGGGGCGCAATGTTGAGCATACAATAGTTGTAAAAAAATAGGCAGTGTTTGAATCAGCTTCTTAAAATATAAAGATATAGTGTGCCATTCACAAATCCTACATTTCAGTCTGAGATTTACTTATCCATCCGTTCATCCATCCATCAATCCATCCATCCATCCATCTTTCTATTATATAAAATGTCCAACCCGAAAATATCCCACCCGAAACCAGACCTAAAGGATTAAAAAAAACATTCTGCAATGAGGTGGAAAAAGTCAACTAAGAACATGAGAATATCTGAAAAGGAGCTAATGATAATTTTATTAAAGTAGCAGATTACAGTATTATTGGATGCTGTTCAGATAAAATGCAAAGACCAAATTCTTACCCAGGGATAGAGAAACTGAAGATAAGAATGTACATACATTTGATGATTGACAAAGTATTGTTTTAAACTGATTATTTACAAAAGGGATACAGAGCAAACTCAATGCTCTTTTGTACAGAAAGAGAATATTTTATAATTCAGGGTATTTAGCTTTTGAAAATTGTGAATGACAGTCAAGCCAATTGTTACGTTAACAAAATTGAGTAGGATGAGCTGTAAACAAAGCCATTACCATTGTCTTTGAGAATGTTGCTATTAGTGGAAACACAGTTTGTAAATCAAAAGCTTCTTGTTGATGTAACGGAAGTTACCAACTCCAGAAGCATATGTGTCATGAGAGAATCATTGTGGTATGTAGATATGGAATTAAGTAATTAAGACTACTATGCTATTGATTTTTACAATAAACAGGAAACAAAGGAAGATAGTCAGGAGACCCTTAATGATTTAGGTTCAGTATATAGAACAATAAAATTTCCTTCCAAACATACTAATGCTTTTGGAAGAATTGAAGTCTTAGAAATCAACAAGTGTTCATTATGTAGACAGATGAGTGAAATGATCCAAGATCCAAGTTGAGAGAGAAACAGTTATGTTCACTTTTTTTCTTGAATTATTGAATCAATTTGGCAACATTTACTTATCCATAACTTTAATATTTGCATTAAAGAGAAGGAGAATATCAAAGCCTCATTTTGTATTTTTGTTGTTTGGATTTTGTAGCTATTTTAGCATGGAATGTTTAACACTATATGGTGAATAATTCTGAGCTCTGTGGTAAAGCCACTCAGTAGTGGCATTTCATCTTGAGTTCACTGGAATAAAAGCATATAAAAAATAGAGAATTATTTTCTCTTAGAATGCAGATGATTGCAGACCTTTGTACCATATTTCTATCAATTTTATAACAATTTATGTGACTGAGCACCTAGAACAGAAGCCATCTAATCTATATGTTATTTCAGACTATTCCAGGAATATATGACAGGCTGCTAGTGTGTTATGAGTGTGCGGGTTTGTATAAGTGTGTGTGAGAGAGAGGGGGAGGGGAGGAAGGGGAGAAGTCACAGAATCATGAACAAGATTTGTTGGGAAATTTGGAGGGAGGAAACAAAAACAAGAGAAAACATCTTGATTCAAAGCCCCAACATCTGCTTTATGCCCAGTTTTCTCTTCTACCGTGCTACTGGCGTGTTTGTCATTCAGTCTGAATAAGATTGTTGGAAAACTCAGAAATGATCGTGTGACGTTTTAATTGCTCTTAAGGTAGATATGTGTTTGAGGCACTAGATTTTGGAAACATTTCCCCCCCTCAAGAACCAACACTTATTTCAAAATAGCCCAATTTCATTGTCATCATTGATGAATACATTTCACCATAATTTATGCAAATCCATTTGTAGGAGAACTCTGTCCTGAAGATCCAACTCCTTTTACAGGATATTTAGAAGAACGGGCTTGGGAGATAAAGAAGGGACAACCTTATCTTGACATGAGTGCCAAGGCACAGAGAGTGGTAAAATGGGTTGCCTGTACCTCAGTCTAGTTCTCTTTTAAAGATGGTGCAAAACAAATGTCTTGCATTATAGGGGAACACCATGGAACTGCTAATGTCACTTTACTCCTGCTTTATTGTTTACAGTATTGTGCACCCCCAGAACAACCTCCTATCAGATTTTTTTCTGCTTTTCTTTTTTCAAATGACAGTTTTCAAAAACATTTACAATATTTTACACTATTTGTCCATTCTTTTAAAGGGGTAAGAGCTGGTGATCATACCGTAGCTCTACTTCTTTGAGTTGTGCCCATCCTGCTATCCCATTTTTATTTTTGCAATAGTGTTAAATTACCTTTCTAGCTATTGCTTTTAAAATGAAAATATTATTAAATGGTTGTAGTGGTATAAAGTGTGTTATGGTGCTTAATGAAGCTCTGTAGCATTGTGTTCAATTAAACTTGCTGATGGTTGTAGATTACAAAGTCTATCAAATGAATGCTGAATTTGAATGCCTACCCCAATGATTTGGACTTCCTCCTTGTCTACAGCAGCCATGTTGCATATATCCACTTGTGTTCGCAGTATGGTGAATCCACCAGAAATATTTATGGAAAACCAATTACAATTTTATCTAGACCTTACAGTGGGAAGGCAATGTTTATTTCTGTTAGGAATACCCTTTTGAAACTAGGCTTGGGGTACACAAATACCATATAAAAGGGAACAGTATAAAATTATAGTATGAATTATGGATTTGTTGTTGTTGTGAAAAAATCCTTAAGCTATTTTCTGATAAACTGTATCATATGTTGGTTAGGACACCAATTAAATATTTCTATCAGTGCCATAACACGATAGTGTATTTAGAACAATGCAACTATGGTGGATTATTTTAAATGGTTGGTTATAAATCTAACCAACCATTGGAAAGATTCTGCCTTATCATTGATGAGTCCTGAACATAATAATGGAACTTCTAAGTATTAATCTTGAATTTGGGGGAGTCTTTCACTTAAACTGGAAACACCTGTTGATATCTAGTTCCGATTTTGTCTTGAGATTCTCTTCCACATGAAGTCTGAAAATGTAACAGTTCTGAATACTAATTCATTCAACACTGAAGTCTAAAATGGTACCCACTACTGACAAGAGTTTTGTGATTTATGTTGTCACTCATGGGATTTGTAAGCATCTAATTTACTGCATTAATCAGTGAGCATCAAATCAGTTTGCAAAATGCAAGTAAATCAGATTAATTTGTCAGCTTAATAGTCAATGTAATTTTTAATGTAAACTTGACACTAAGTTTAATTTCCATACCATTAGCAGTTGAGAAAGCATCATCAGCTTAATACTTAAGCAAACATTAAGCTTATAGACTACTGCAGAATGCAGGAGAATAGGCTTTTTTAAAAGATATTGTAAAGGATCAAATGTTAGAAGATATAAAGTCATAATGTACTCACAGCTTGGGGTGTGTGTAAGTGCTTAATTCTGATTATCATAATTTAGAAATATAAATGTTGTTAAAGCTTTTGATTCACATCATAAAATATTGCATAGGGAACCTCTCCCTAACTTTGTGGCTTTATTGTATGCAACTCCCAGAAATCCTAGGCAGTCTAGCCAATTGTGCAAAAGGGAAGCTAACACTGACTGATAGCAGGACATCAGAAGTGCAGATGGAAGCTCAGAGACAAGTAAATTGATGTATTTCTAAGTCTGTGGCATATTCATGTATGCTCACTCACAAATCCATTCTATCATCTTTATCTATTCAATCATTACCTTTAAAATATGAAAAATATTCATGGACAATTGCATGTATTTTTTATCTTATTTTATTCCTTAGCTAAAAGCTCTTTTGGAACATTCAGGTACTCTGTGTGAGCTGCTCATTAGGACAGGCTATGCAAGTCTGGTATGCAAGAATATTGAATATTATTCCTAGAATCTTTCCCCATCCTCTCCGGAATTACCCAATATTGCAATTTGAATCCTTTATATGAGAAGCATGTGGTCTCTCCCAGAATTATAGCCTTCCCTAACAATTGTTTCTCTACCCATGAAAGTCCCTGATGTGCTTATTTCCTCTTTGTTGAAGGCAAAGATGAAGCAATAAATGACTGAGTTATGACCCAACTTTTTTTGAGGAGTGTTTTGTGAAGTAGACGTCCTTTTGAATATAGGAGAAATACTGCACAAGCTTTTCCACTATGCATGTAGTGCCTTTATATATAGATTTTAAAAAGACAGGGAAACATGCATGTAAAAGTAAAGTATTCTTTGAGTCAGGTTTGATTCCTGTTGGCAATATGGGTATACTTACGCAGTTTTCTTGGCAATAATATGAAAGTATCCTGCCATTGCTGCCCTATGATGTTTTTTTTTCTTGTTTAACTTTCCAGCTTAACCTGCAACCTTGGCATTTTCTGAAGGTCACTCATCAAAATACTGAGTATAATCCAAATTTGCTTTTTGGATTATACCCAAGTTCAGCTAGGAGTTGTCACGAGCTTGTCTCTGTATATGTAAGGCTATTCATTCATCTGCGATGGATTTAGAACCAGAAGCCTACAGATATAGAATTAAGAGGCTGTAGCCTTAGAGGAAAGAGACTTGATCCAGGGTCCCATAAATCCTGCATGCCTGTTCTGGGGTTTAACATTTTCTTGTCCCTTGTCTCTCTGTTTGTCTTGCAAAGATCACTTTGCCTAACATCTGGTAGCTATTGTCTACAAAGCACTTTTTAAAATGAATCTCCAGGGCTCCCACACCTTACAATGTGTTGCTTCCCTTGAGATAGGGGCTCATCCTTGACAGATGTGGAGGAAAGACATTTCCATCATTTTTGTAATGTTTCAGTGACAGACCCTTTAAAATTATGCAGGTTATTAAAAATAGTAGAAATTACCCTTGGAGAAAGTAGGTTAGGAAATATGCCATCAAAATGGATTACCAATTTAAGAGCCATTCCTTTAGTGTCAACAGAGATTTCAGGTGATTGATTTTGATGTGGCAATGACTTCCTTAATGTAAATTTTCTTTGCATTGTGGATTAAAGTCTACGGTATGGAGATGTAGCAAGTATGTTAATATTGGTCTGGAGATGTTCATTAAACTTAGTGCAGGGCTTCCCTTTTTTAATAAAATGAGCATTGTACTAAGAGAAGGAAACTTAGTCTCTAGGTCAAGAAGTAAACACTTTAGTTTTATGACTAAATCTTTTTTTTGTCTAACTTTGGTGGAAGAACCATTATAGCTTTTAAGAAAGGTTAAATTATTCCTTTTAGCATCAGTTAACTGATAGCATTTCCAACTGGTTACCTTTTCCATTTTCTAATTCTTCTGAATTCATTTTTTAAAAGTTCCAGAATTGATCCAGACTTACTGATTATCTCTGATCTGGAATAGTAGATCTAGGCAGCGCTGACCTAGCCTAGAAAAATAGTTTTCAGACCCATGTCAATATCAAGATATTCCAGCAATGTTGCTGAGTGCCACCATCAACCATCATTTTGTTCACATCTACAACATTGGATGTTCTTTCCCTCACTTCAATCTTTCCTCCCTTCCTTCAATGAAACAATTGAGATATACTAGAATTTGGCTAGCAGCAAAGAAACAATTGTGCCAAGGTGATAATACATTAGCTAAAGTGTGTTTGCACATTCACCCTGAAAGATGTGCCGTTTCAAAATATGTTGAGATGTCCCAAAAAGTATTTTAGAAGTCTTAAAGCCAACAAGTGGGACTCCAGAATTGTACTGCCACCAATCAGCTAAGAGCTGGTTTTCAGGGAAATCAAATAAAAGCAACTAGAAGCTGAGAGTATATGGACCAAATGTAAATCATCACAGGTGCAGCAGAAACAGATTCATTGATTTATAAATCTCTGGGGAAAGGGGTCAAAGAAGAATATCACTCTATTTAATTAAGTAAAAATATATTTATAGAAAATCAGTGCAATTCCATTTTGCAAGTGTCTGTTGATATGTAATTTTATTCATGATTATATCTACAATGATTCAGTCTTTGAAACCTATCCCACTTAGAGTTGCCCAAAACCTATTTTCTTCCTCACAAGCTTTGTCTTCTTTGCATTTCTTTCTTTTCTCTCTCTTTCTTACCAGAGTTCTTCCCACATTTCTCTGCTGGCAAGCTTGCTTCCTCCCTTCCTTCTTATTCATGGCTTCCTCCTTGCATTCCCTTCAGCAAAAGTCTCCCAACAGGTCTCCCCCCCCCCAACCTTTCTCCTTAGCTGCTTCCTCCTTCTTTCCTTCTATCAGGCAGATCCAGCCTCTAGACTCAGCTTCCTTGTATTACTAAGAGAAACAACAATTTTCTTATTTAAAGCAATGGAGTTGTCAATGTTTATCACCACCTGTCTTCTTATCATCTCCTGTTCTACTAAAAGCACTATTAAATCCAATGGCAATTATTTCTGAATAGATGGTAGGTACTGGATAGCTATGCACTGTTACTTGCTGAACATCATCTATTTAGTTGGAGGCTGCTTTTTAACAATAACAATAAAGGCTAAAATATGTAATAAGAGCTGGATCTAGGAAGACATCCGAGCATCTTAAATTTGGAAAAATGCAATTTGTAAGCCGGTACTCTGAAAATCTAATTTCTGACAATAAAGATCTGTATCTTTTCATCAAACACATCTAGTTTATACACAAAACTCCCTGCGCTGATTGTATCAGTAACCTTTCTCTCCAAATAGGCTTGTTCAGTGAGATAATGTCTAAAGAAAAGCAATTGCGTTCCCTACCCTTAAAACAATAAAAGTGGTATGATATTGAAATTGTTATTAGTTGTAACACTATCACTTCAATAAACAGTTTTTTTGTTATATTTTGTAATGCTTTAAAATCCTGCAAAATCAATTTAATCAAATGGAATAACACCTAGGGCAGTGATGTTTCTCTCTTCAAGTATCTTACAAATTATTAGATATGCGATCATTTTAAAAATCAAATTACAATGTATGAACCATGCCAGAATCATTCCATTAATGCTTACTCTTTTCCTCTTCAACTTTTATGAAAAGGTGCTTTTGATATTCATATGTGCATTCACATCTCAAAGAATATTATTTTTATAGCCGAAAAACAGAATTATGTGATTTTTAGGCTGAATTAAAAATACATACCAGAAGTTATAGTTCAGTTTATTCTCCATTAGGCACTCATCATCAGGATGCCTTTTTAAAGAATGCTATAAACATGTTGGGGGAAAAATAGAGTAGCTGAAATGATCAGTAGCATAGAAAAATAGAAGAATCTCTAACCTAAAGAAAAGTAAAAGCATTTTTATACATAGTTGTATTTCACACATATAGGATAAGTTTGCAGAGCGGTAAATCCTGGTAGAACACTGAAAACCAGTTGATTGAAACATCAGAATATTGGTACATAAGAACATACTGCTGTAGTTGACTTGGTTGCTTACCCAGGTTCAACAGGTGCATTTTCACAATATGGTAATCATGGTTAGTTTTGAATTTGTTTAGATTTGACCTATTGTCTTGATTTTTGGTTCACTATTATTTACACTGTTGAGGATGAATTCTTGCATTGTTCAGGGAAGGTTAGACTCCCCTTTTGGTTAGGGCTAGAAGTAATTTTGTAGATGTCAGACCAAATTTCTTCAACTCTACATGGGGATGTTGAGGACTGGATCTAGGCTTATCTACAGGCAAAAATCTATGATCTTGAACAATAAAATCAGTGACCCAAGAATGTTTTAGCCTCTTGTAGAAGCTTCTGGCAAAAGCTGGGCAGCCAACTGTTATAGATGCTTCAGTTACTATTTCTCTGTCAACCACTGGCAGAACAAGGACAAGGGAGATCAACAGGTGATCCAATGTCAATTACATCCTCCTCTATAATAGCATCCTCTACTAAGTCTATGTAGTCATCATTAATTTGCCACATCAAGGCAGATAATATGCATTACTAATCTAAAACAGTTTTCTAGAGATATTGAGATGCAGCCGTTATAATAAAACACATACAATATGTATTTTCCCTGATTTCTTCCTTGGGAAGGAAATGGATATAATCCGCAAATAGGTTAAGATTGCAAATAGATGTACATGGATAAATAACTAGAAAAAAGTAATGTCAATTTGTTTTTATATATGATAACTGCAGCAAGTCTACCATATGCTCAAAAGTTTGATAATACTCACAGTGGAGGAATTGTTGGTAAAGATAATGAATGCTACAGAGATGATTAAATTAACTTGTTTTCTTATAGAGAAAAAAAGATGGTTGACTGGAAAACCCTTATAGACCTTTCGCAAAAATGGAAAAAATGCACTTATGAGTTTGATGTTTAGAGATAAAAATGAATAATGGAAAGATTTTAGCTTTTTCTTTCTTTTCGCTGCCTTTTCTTTTTATTAGTTTGGGCTAGTTGTGTTGTTTGAAAAAACTTTCAATATTTTTTTTATAAAAAAACAACTGTACATGGTACATTTATATATGATGTTCTTATAATTTCAGATTAAGTGTTTGACAATTCTTTGTGCCCATTAATTGTATCTGTTTCCTGTCGATCATTTGCACTTCACTTCTGACTATGTTGTTTCTCATCTGAGGAGACACCATCTTCACTAAGTTCATACTGCAGGATTTCTAGGCAGACAACTGATCTTAGAATGATGGATCAGGTCACTGAAACCCAATGACCTCGCTTCTGGGTTGCTTGGGATCAGCAACAATAAAACCTTGAAGCTCAGTATGGTGGATAAGCATCACTCTTCTGGAGCACAAAGGCTTAATCAATGCTCCAGGCATTCAATTAGAAGCATAAATATTGCACAGTTATGTCCACCAACAGCAGCCTTCACTGAAACAAGAATAGGCACTGATTTCCATTCACCCCAGAAATCAAGTCAAAAGGTGGACATTCTGCAATAACAGCCATAAATCCTTTCGGCAGAAAACCTGCCACGCATGACTGATGCAGATCTTTTTATCTATTTGAAAATATTTCTGGGCAATTTCATTCTACTCAAGTTTGATTCTCTTTGGTAGCCATCACTTCATTTTATGTGACATAGAAATTGGGTCCAAGAAGGAAGTGATTTGTTCTAGTCACCTGTGCTCATGTGACCATAGAATTAAGTGCAACCATTCTGAAGTGGGTGATCACACGGGGAAATTTTAATGCAACCAGTGTTAAAAGCTTCAACTGATTTATGCACAGCACATATAACAAAGTTGAGATGAGGCAGCATGATGTATGTTCACCAAGCCATAGGATACACACTAGGGAAACAGGGGAGGGTTAGCTTTAACTCAGAATTGGACTGAATATGTTATGGTGTAGTGCAGAAGCTCTGCCCAGGTAGTCTTCTGAGGGGGAGGAAGAGATATATAGAAGGGTTAAAAAAAAGCAAACCACTCTATTTAAAAAAAACTTGCTGCCAAAATCTGACAGCCTACAAAAATGTCATTTGCATGCAATGCACACTTAAGATTACTTGCCTGGCCTGTGGCAAAAGTTCATTAGCTAAACACCAGTAAGGGCTGGTAGAACTAGGCAAGTACTACGTATTCTCCCAAGCTAATATTTGTGTGCTGTTTGAGCCAATCATAAGAAAATATGGGCGGATGGGGTTTCCCATACAATGCCTGCTTTCAGCCATAGAGAACATTGTATGTAAACCAAGTAAACCAAACAAATGTCTATACTAGATTTGCTGATACAGAGTTGTGAGCAATAGTTTTGATTCTTATAAATAAGCTCTAATTAAAAAAAGGAGGGACTATAAGTAGGCTGGTATCAAATGCCATGTTTGCTTGTAAATTATGGTTCTCAGCTAAGCGGGAAGCAGACAGCAGCTGATTGTAGAGGCAGAGTTGTTGGTTTACTAAAACCCAATATAGGTGGGTAAACATGAGCTGGATTAGTTCATGGGCAAGCAGGAAGGTTGCTGAAAACAGCTGAGGGTACCAGAAGAAGCCTGCTGAAGAGAAGGTGGCACAAAGACACCATTCTACTCAGCACAAAATATTCTTGGTGTACAGAATTTTAGCCCAAATCTCTCCATGTTTGATTTAGAGATTTTTTTTAAAAATGGGACGATAAGTGCTACAGTGATAAAGCCCATACGAAATAGAAAGAGACTAAGAGCATTAGCATAATATCGTGTATTACTCAAAAATCCATACAGGCAACTGAAATGTTGCAACTAAAATTGTGAGTGAACTCTTCCTGGCGGTAGTACCTGTACTATCATTGGGAGAGTAACAGCCGATCCAGGAACTCCAGGTCTGTCTGAAAGTGACTACTAGCAAAAAGCTATAGAGCTAAAAGAAGAACTAACTACATGAAAATGTCTACTTACAAGAATTGGGGAACATGCTTTCTTTTCTGTGCATTCATTTCTGCTAAGGTGAGTTAATATAAATTTAGCACATTTTTACTAGATAAAAATAAGACATATAACATCCAAGTCTTCCTTGGCAAGAAAGGATGCTTCTGATAATGTCTTTGTTAGGGCTGCTCCCCCTCTACTACCCATTCCTCCAGGTATTATTTTAATACTTTCACCAAATCCATAAGGAATAAATCATACCTGCAACATCCAGTATGATATGCCATGGCTCCCCTGCCCCGCTCATCTCTTCTATATCTCACTTTTTATGCAGACATAGGTGGAATTTGAAATGTTATTCATGACCGCTTAGGTACATTGCATTCACTCGAAAAACTGTGAGTTAGCAGAAGCCAAATTCAACATTATTGTGGGATGCTGACTCTGATTTCCTTTAGACTGAAAACAAATATGCCAACTGTGAAAACAAATTACCCCTAATGCTTTGTTATAAAAATATCTGATTTTTTTTTTGACAGATGTACTTCCAAAAAGATCACTCAGAAACCCATGCTATACATAGATACATAAAAAGGTAACATTTCTCTCTGTTCAGCTTCCCTCCCACAACTCGAAAATGTCTATGTGGGTATCCCTGCAGCAGTACAATACAGAAGTGGTTTACCATTTCCTTCATCCAGAGTACTTTAAAGAAAATCCAGTGCAATCTACAGCCCTGGCTTTAAAATAAATAATGAAGGGTGACTCTCCCTCATTTGTCCTAACAATCAAGTTTTGCACAATTTAGGGGGGGGGGACCATAATTATTCCAAAACCAACTCTGAGTTTATTTCAAACTCAGTTGCAAACCAAAACATCTCTAGGATTACAATTCCCCAAACATCCCGTGGATATTGGACTATTCACCTGCTTGCCTTTCTCTAAGCCCTTTATTGTTGCTCTGCAGCAGCAATGCCTGCAGGGGAAAAGATAAAGTTATAATATCTGGCATGTTGCTTTTTTTTTTCTTTCCATAAATCAGTAATAGCGAATGAAATACTTTTGCCAGCAATCTCTGTTTCTTCACATACAGCTATGGAGGAGGAGAAGAAAGATTACAATCCCCTTTCTTCTATTCTTCCCCTGCTAGAATAGCAAAAGAATTGAAATGCAAGCCACAAGAAGTCTTTGAGAGGCTACGGTATCCTATTGGTTGTCTGGATTTCTGCAGCCAAGGGATGATTGGCTTAGGGATGTCTAAGGATACGCAGACAATTGGAATTGAGAAGAATAAAAGAGGAAACCCTTCCATTACTCTCTGTCTTTGATTTTATTATGAACCAGAATCAAATTTTATTTTCAGGGTAATCTATAGAACATGCTTGCATTTGTCTCTTGCTTGAATGTATTGAGGGAGTCAAGAAACATATGCCATGCTGTGATATGTGAGAATGAGAAAAAAGAAGTCATATTTCTTAAAGTACTGCTGTATGTGATGTCCTAAAGGTACTTTTCCAAGAGGCAACTGGACTTTATGGTTTTTGTTTGAAGACATTTTACTACTCATGCAAGAAGCTTCTTCAGCTCTGACTGGATGGTGGGGAATGGAAGGATTTATGTTCCTTGCAGACAGCTGGTCATTTGCATTCCTTTAGCGAGTCGTTGGGGCCACCTGGAATTTTATCTGTGTCGTCAGGGTCACCTGAGTGGTGCAAATGAGTATGGAGCCTTCTTGGAACTGTTGAAGGGACTGTGTTGTAGACTGGAGATAGATGATATCAAATCCTTCCCCATCTGTTGAGAAAGGGCTGTTCAATTGTGACATTGATGGCCTCTTTGACTTCCCTCATCACCTGAATTCCAAGTACTGAAGCTGTCATGGTAGTTTTAAAAAATGACTTCTACAAAACAGCACCTTAGGTAACAGAACCAACCTCAGCCCAGACCATACATGTGCCATGCTGGACCTCTGCTTGACCACTATCTATTTTAAATACAATGAAGGTTTCTACAAACAAAAACATGGCTGCTCCATGGAGTCACCTGCATGGGTCCTCCATTGTGGCCAATCTTTACATGGATGAGGTAGAAACCAAAGCCCTAGATTCCTTCACAGGAATTCCACCCACTCACTGGTATAGGTATGTGGACGATACTTGGGTCAAGATCAAAACACAGGAATTGGAGGTGTTCACCAAATATATGACCTCTGTGGATAGATACATCAAATTCACATGGGAATATGTTAAGAAAAATAGCCTAGCCTTCCTGGACTGTGGAGTACACATTAAGGAAGACAGAAGCCTTAACATTGAAGTTTACATAAAACCCATTCACACAGATCAATATTTACATTTTAATTCCCACTACCCACTGGAGCACAAAATAAGAGTCATCAGAACCCTATACTATGATTGCTGGTTTGAAAGAGGGGTCAAAAAGGCCATCTATGTCAAAATTGAACAGTCCTCTCTCAGCAAAGCAGGAGGGATATGCTATAATCTATCTCCAGTTTACAACACAGTCCTTTCAACAGTTCTAAAACAGCTGTTGAGAGAGAGGACTGTTCAATTTTGACATAGATGGCCTCTTTGACTTTCAACTCTATTTTATACAAATCCTGCAGTTCCTGGATCCTGGCTTCCTAGATGAGGCTCCCTTCCATTACAACATCCACTTTGTCAACCACCTGCCCACCTTCACCTTCTCCCCATCATGGTCAGAGGGCCAAGCATGAGTTCAATAATTTCACACTCAGTGCAAGTAAATCAAAATCTTTAGTGAAGTTTTTTTTTTAAAGCCACAGCAAAAGCGACACCTGTTCCTGCCCAAAGGTCCCCTAAAGAACATAAAGGAGAGAAAGTGGAAGCAACAGTAATACGTGTGTGTGTGGCTTGGTGTCTGTTTATACCATCCAGTATGCAATGAGGATTTTCAGCCCTGGAAAGCTGAACAGCAGGCAGCCAATTTCCTTCTCACCATCTACGTCAGGCATGCAAACAGTGACTTCAAGTAGCATTGTTTAAGGCACCATTGTTTACTTAGATTAAGGACCATACATATTTATGTTTTCATAGCTTAGATACAAGAGGGCCTCCTGAGGGCCTTCTCATTTGGAGTTATTGCTGGTTGTAAATGCTTGCAACAGAAATGTCAGCAAGCAGCCTGCCAAAGCAGTGGTGGCTTGGTTGGCCCCATAGCCAGTCACTAATAGGGAGAGAGGTTTATTTGCTGCTAGCAACCTAGCAATACATTCCATAATGCCTTTTCCAGCATTTCTATGCAAACAACAAACACAATGTAATGTATAATGTACCTCTTGCTGGGATATAATTCAACCACATCAAAAAATTATCAGATAAGAACTAAACAGTTGATAAAAGTACACAGTGGTATAAAATCATTATGTACCATACAGCTCTTATCACTGCAATGTAAACAACCATACAAACGTAATCCTACCATCTCACTTTATTAAGATTTCCACTAAAGCACCCCCACCAACATCTACATCTCAGGCAGAATTCCCCATATTCACAAGGTGCAGAAGAAGCAGGGATTTATAGATCCACTTCTTTCCAATATTCAAGTTTACTCGGAACAGAAATTGGCAAAAGATTTAGGAGGGAAACCAGAGTTTATATTGTAGCACTGGAAAGATAAATGTATGGTTCCATTTCTTCAATGGATTGAAGAAGTGATTGTACTTGTCACTTACGAGCAGACTGCCTATAGCTATAGACCTTGTATAGACAAGTATAATGAATATTATACAGAATACAGTAGGTTAAAAAAAGATAGAAATATATACATACTTGAATAATATTTGTACTAGACAAGTATAGATTTACGATACAATAGAACTGGAAGGAACCTTGCAGATCTTCTAGTCCAGCCCCGTGCTCAAACAGCAGACATTTCAGACAAGTGGCTGTCCAGTCTCTTCTTAAAAAATTCCAGTGATGAAGTGCCCATGATTTCTGAAGGCAAGCTGTTCCACTGGTTGGTAATTCTTCTCACTATTGGGAAGTTTCTTCTTAATTCCAGGTTGCTTCTCTCTTTGGCTAGTTTCCAACCATTGTTTCTCTGGTGGTTTGTAGAATAATTGCCTCTTCTTTATGGCAGCCCTTCAAATACTGGAATAATGCTATCATGTCACCCCATTCTTCTTTTCTTTAGACTATCCAAACCCAAATCCTGCAGCCATTCTTCATATGTTTTAGTCTCCAGGCCTTTGATCATCTTAGTTGCTCTTCTCTAAACTTTTTCCAAGGTTACAACATCTTTTTTTTTTTATAGCATGGTGACCAAAATTGGTTGCAGTGTTCCAGGTATGGTCTTACTGGGGTTTTATAAAGTGGTACTAATACTTCATGTGATCTTGATTCTGTATCTCTGTTTATACAACCCAGGATTGTATTAGCTTTTTTGGCTGCTGCTGCATACTGTTGGTTCATATTCAAGGGATCATCCACTAGGACTCCAAGGTCCCTCTCACAGTTACTGATTTTGAGCCAGATCTCGTCTAATCTGTACCTAGACCTTTGATTTTTTCCTGCCTAAATGTAAAACTTTGCTTTTCTCCACATTGAAATTCATTTTGTTGGATAGGGCCCATTGTTCAAGTTTGTCAAGATCTTTTTCAATCCTGAGCTTGTCTTCTGGGTTGTTGGCTATTCCTGCCAGTTTATTATCATCTGCAAACTTCTATTTCCTCATCTAAGTCATTTATGAAGATATTGAAGAGTATTGGTTCTAAGACGGAGCCTTATGGTATCCCACTACTTATTTGTCTCCATGTACTACATGGTACTACATGGATGTAGTACCATTAAGGATTACTCATTGAGTACAGTTTGTTGGCCATTTACAAATCCATCTGGTAGTGATGTTGTCTATTCCACATTTTTCTAGTTTACCAAGAAGCAGATTGTGGTATTTGTAACTCTTAATTCATATAATGGCATATATTTCCTTTTTTCTTTATCACATTTTATCAGTGTTATTAAAGTGTTTTTTGTTTTTTTCCTCCCTTGGCAATATACTCTCTCTCTCTCTGTGTGTGTGTGTGTGTGTGTGTGTGTGTGTGTGTGTGTGTGTGTGTGTATCCATATCCATCAGTTTTATTTTTGTTTAACTTTTTTCTTTTTGGTATTAATTAATTAATTAATTAAATTAATTAAAGTAATTACATTTCTTTGTCTGTGTGCTTTGCCAGCACACAGGCAAAGAAATAGTCCAGAGTTTAAGATACATAAGTATAAAACTTGTCAAAGTAAGCTACAAAAAAAGGAGGAAATCCAGTTGATACCACCCAAGGCTGCTCAGGATTCAGGCATTAAAATCAGATTAAATCAAATTAACAAACAAGTTTGAAAGTTTTGATGCTCTAAATTTGGTCTGCTCTTTGGGATCAACTTCTTTAAAAAAAATTTGTCCTTTTGCTCTTTTTCTGTAAGGAGACATCTGGGGAGATAATCATACAATTCTCTCTCTTTGACTTTCCTCCATTCATTTCTCCCACAACCTCTGCAATCAGGATAAAATATGGAATAGGTGATAAAGTCCTAGATAGTGTAGATAATCATCTGAAGATGAAATGCATGATTTGTATGTTCTGTTTTCCTGATATAAAAGTAATGGTGGGAGAAAAAGAATGTTTCTCCAGATTTGCAGTCTTTGTAGGTGGTTTGTAATACCAGTATATTTCTTTTGTTTTCAATGCAGCACTCTCTCTTTCCTGCTGATTGCTATTAATTCAACAATGTGTTGTTGGAGGTGTTCATTGATTACAGGAGCAAATCACAGGAGAAATGACACATTTATGGGTATTCTAGCAAACAACATATATATACACAGTAAAAGCCAACATTTTAGGTGCCAGATTAATGGAACGATTGTTCAAGGTTGCTTGTTGTAACTAAACACTTTTTTTTTTCCTGTGGAACAATGGAGATAAATATTAATCTGCTTCTAGCCGCTTCTACAACTGGGGGGGGGGAAGCATGTATGACATACAGGCAGTTTATTGCTCTCAGTCTCTAATTATACTTTTATGGGAGCTTTCTGTAGAGTAATATGCTGTCAGCAGCTTCCAATTCTTTTAGAAGGTACATTTGCAAAACATTTTGAATTTTTTTTTAGTGGTTCTCAATGAAGGATTTGATTTAGCTCCACATTTTAAAAACTAAAGGTTTTTTTGAATGAATCGCCATTTCAAAAGCAATATTTTGCTGGGTTTTTTCAGCTATGGATTAATTTAAATAGCATTGTGAGTCATCTTCTGTGTTCTTGGAATCTGCTCAGGAGTCCACCAGTCATTTATTGGAGAGACAAAAACGAATCAAATGCCCAAACCAAGCCAGAAATCAGATTGAAATGTATCCAGTTAATCAGTGATATTCAATAGTGTTTGAGCAGCACACCCATCATTTATTTGGGAATGTTGCTGTACTAAGTTGGTAGTTTGCGTAGCATAAATGGGGGAAAGCAGTTAATTATATACTTTGGTTTGTTGTCTGACAGTGCTCAGTCTAGCATCGCTTTTGGAACCATCCTACACTGTTCCAATCTGCTTAAAGAAAACCTTTTGCCTTTTAACCACAAGGTGGCAATAATACAAAGATATATTTCGGTGTGAAATAATAGGTTTGTAAGCAGCTACAATTTGAGGCAACGTGATTCGCCTCGCTAAGGTGCCCTAACTATGTGATTCACCTTTTCAGTGCTTCAATGGTACCCTCTAGCCATTGCAACCACTCACTGGAACAGCCAAAGGAAGTATTCAGAAGGTGCAGATTCATCATCTTCAAGTTAGAAAGTGTGCCAGGAGAAGTTGTGAAAGCTTTGCTCTTTGGAAACAGAAAGTGCTCTGCTTGAAGCATTGTAGAAACAAAAAGCCCTTGATTGACCCAGAATAATCAGTAATACACTCAGAACCAGGATCCCCAAACTTTTTGATACCAGGGGCCAGTTTCATGGAAGTGGAAGACGATTCCTCCACAGAAAGGTAGGGGGAGAGGAGCATGCAAACTAGATCTTCCGCATGTGCTGTTTCATTCGCTCACCTCACAATTCCAGCTGAGCGGCCTGGTTCCTAACAGGCCACAGACTGGTACCGGTCTGCAATCATGGCAGTTGGAGACCGCTGCTCTAAACCCACCCCACGTTCTCCCACTAGCAATTTTCAAGGACCCTTCTTCTTCTGGAATAGTACCATTCCCAGTTGCTTCTGGGCGTTATTCTAGAAAAGAAAGTCTTGGATATGTTCTTGAATTAGATTTTAACAATATGCCCAATTTGGCTACATTTATAAGAGACACTCTTCTTCCCTCCTGTCTTTTCACCCTTCTTTGGTATTTTGATATTGTTTTTACTTGTTCCTACTGTTTGGAGTGTAAACCAGGCCAATCAATACTCTGCTAGGGTTTTTTGAATGGGTTTTTGGATTGTTGTATTTTTTAATCATTTGGATCTATCAGCTCTCAAAGTAGCCCACTGTAATTAAATCACCATCATTACAGCTGACACAAGATGAAACCTTATAAATAAATTAACACACACATACTCATTGTTGCATCACCATTTCAATGGCAAGATTAAAATATCAATCTTACCATTGATTCAGAAAACATTTGGATCTGATGACTTACCAGGAAAGCAAAAAACCCAAATGTCAACAAAATAATAAAGGTCTGAATTTTCTCAAACATGATAACCTTATTATAAATGTTGAGGTGTTCCAAAATATTTAGCCTAAAAAATCTTATATACCAGTTGAAGATGTTAGATCATTCAATAGTTGATCTAAGTATCAAAATCCTTGGTATAAGAATGATAGTGGAGCGTTATAACTCACTTAGACATGGACTTGACTATGCGCCAAGCTGAGCCAAAATGTTTGTTAAATCATATTTAGGGGCAAAGGAAAAAAAATTGTTTATATCTGAAAGGCACTATATGGAGAAGGTTGATCTTATGTTTGCACTGCAATAAGAGCTTTTGTTGAGTTAGACTTCCTACATGATAGCAGTTCTTGGTGTAGTTTCCATTCATAGCTATGAGCCATTTTGTCTCTTATAATATCAAGAAATGCTTGATTTTATAAATGGTTCAGGAATGCTTACCAAGGTTTTAGAGACTAAAGATAATGAACATTATGTAGAGGAAGGGGAAGGGGAGAGTTCGCCTCAGTGCAGTATGAATGAATGATCTATTTCAAGCCCAAAACAGAAATGGGCAAAAAAAGACCTTTCTTCTATTATGTCTATTTATATGCCTCTACAATTCCTTCTATAGAGCATAAGGCCCAAACGCATCAGCTAAAAACAGAAAGAGCCTCAACAGAAGCATAATTAGCCTCCATGGTGGCATTAGGATGCCTGAAAATAGAATTTTAATTTTATTCGTACACAAGGAACCATTGGAAATAGCTGTTCATGAAGTGCTATCTCATAAGCCCTCTACACATCCTTTCAAAGTAATTAATTAAAAAACACTGAAGCCTGGTATTGTGCCTACTTTCCATTGCTTTTGGCACAAACATGGCATTAAAAAAATAACACACGGGAAAATCCACAATCTGGTTAAGCAAAGCCCTCCTTGGGTCTTCTAGAAGCTCAAGGGAAATAGCTCTATTTTGACGTAAAGCTCCAAAGGTCTCTGAATCAGAGATGCTTAAAGACTGACCAGAAAATGATTACACTGATTCAGTTAAACACAACATTTAGGGTGACTTGGTATTATGGTGTTTTTTTTTTTTAATTATCATTACCAGGACTTTCTTGCATAACCTTGAGCATTTTTGTTTGTTTATTTGTTTTACCTCCTTTATTATTTTTATAAATGATTCAAGGTGGCAAACATTGTTCCATGTATTTTTTTCGCTATAAAAACAACCCTGTAAGGTGGGCTGGGCTGAGGAAAGGTGGACTAGCCCCAAATCACTCAGCTGGTTTTTCACAGATAAGAACTCAAATCTACCAGTTTCTAGCCTGGTGTTTCAGTCACTAGAGCTGTGATGGAGAACCTATGGCACGCGGGCCACAGGTGGCACACATAGCAAATATCTGAGGGCAGATGAGGCATTGCCCTCTGTCAGCTCCAGCTGATTGTTGGCCTTCCAGAGGGCAGGGTGGAGGCTGTTTTCACCCTCACCAGGCTTTAGGAAGCTTTCCTGAAGCCTGGGGGGAGCAAAAAACAGCACAACGGGCCAACCGTAAGATCTGAGGCTTCAGTGAGTCATGCGCACATGCACAGGGGATTGTGGGGGGGCATCGCATGCATGCG
>JANHFT010003451.1:91399-101403 GCA_032467955.1 Pseudoxenodon macrops
GAGAAAGAGAGATGGGGAGAGAGAGATGAGAAAGATATGAGAGAGAGACAGACAGAGAGGGGGAGAGAGAGAGATATAAGAGAGGGACAGACAAAAATACGGGGGAGAGAATGAAAGAGAGGAGGGAGAGAGAGAAAGAGGGAAGAGAGAGAAAGAGAGAGGGGAGAGAGAGATGAGAGAGAGGGGGAGAGAGAGAAAGAGAGGGGAGAAAGAGAGGGAGAAAGAGAGGGGGAGAGAGAAGGAGAAAGAGAGGGGGAGAGATCCCAACCCCTAACTGGGAGTTCAGGCGCTTCTGCAAACAGTGCTCTGGATTTGTATTAGCAGATTTAGAATTATTCATTTAGTGGTCCCTGAGGTATGAAAGGTTGGTCCCTGAGGTATGAAAGGTTGGTGACCTCTGCTTTAAAGCCTCTCTAAGCAATTTACAGAGTTAATATATTTCCCCCAACAGTCTGGGTCCTCATTTTACCGACCTCGGAAGGATGGAAGGCTGAGTCAACCTTGAGCCTGGTGAGATTCAAACCACCAAACTGTAGGCAGCTGGCAGTCAGCAGAAGTAGCCTGCAGTAGTGCATTCTAACACTGAGCCACCATGGCTCCTACGCGTGTGTGCGTGTTCACACACATCATCAAGTCAATATTGACTTTTAGTGACTGTCTGGATTAATCCCTGAAGGTTTTTTTGGCATGATTCGGAAGTTGTTTGCCATTGCCTTCTTCCTAGGACTGAGAGAGAAAGAGACCAGTCCAAGATCACCCAGCTGGTTTTATGCCACCAATGAGTCTATTACTTAGTTTCTAGTCTGGTATCTTGACCACGACATCCAAACAGGTTCTCATTGTTATTTACTCATAAGGAAATGCATTTTGCTGAATTTAACATAGAAAAAGAGATCATTAGGACCACTGATGCCATTGAATCCAATCAGGGACTCCAGAAAAATCCATAAGAGAGATCTCCTTAGAGGTAATTAGTTCAACTGTTGCAATGCTTTTACTGTTAGACTTTTAAAAACATTCTTCTGAATCTGCTTATTTAAAACTACAGGTCTTTATTCTATAATTTAGTCTCTGCACATGATCTTCCTGTGGGATATAGTCTTTCAGATACTTGAAGATGGTCCCATCTCCCCTTGTCTCCTAAAAATTAAACACTCCCAGTTGTTTTTATAAGATTTATACATATTTATCCCCCTGGTATATAAATAATTGAAGTTGGTTTAAATATGGCTTATCATTTGTCTGGGGGAAATGGATATCTGTGCTTTCAGATCTGCTTGAATATTATATTATCATAACCTTCTAGCTCTGACTCATAAAATTTCAGATGATTTTGTTGCTTCACCAGACTGAAAGTCTATAAACAAACCAATGGCTTTATTTTAACCACAGTGAACTCTGAAGCTTGATATTTTAATTTGTCCCTATGTCCCATGAAGAAACATAACACTGATAAACTAATTGTATTTCATCATGTTGGTCTATTCAGTTAGACAATGTTCAATATTTAAGTTATTTATCTGAGAATTGATAACTAGATAGCTGTGACAAAATAAGCATTTCTCCCAATGAGAATTTCTGCATCACTTGGTTGTTCTCATTCCATATTCCTTTAAAATTGCTTCTTTAATATACAGCAAACACTGCACTTTTTCTGATAAACAATGTTTTGACATTGTTGGGATCAAACATTAATACTTTTTTAAAAAAACATGTGGAAATCTGATGTCACAGACCTTAAATATATTTTGGGAACATTTCCCACTCCATTTAATTATATTATTATAGAAGACGAACATTTCTCCCTTATTTTCTCCCTTATTCTCTAAAGAAAAGGAAGATTGAGCAAGAGAAAATAAAATTCTTACTAATTTTCTCTCTCTCTCTCTCTCTCTCTCTCTCTCTCTCTCTCTCTCTCTCTCTCTATCTATCTATCTATCTATCTCTCTATCTCTCTATCTCTCTATCTCTATCTCTGTCTCTCTATCTATCTATCTCTCTTTCTCTCTCTCTGCCCCTTATTATTCAAATCCAATTGCATATCTTGATTGATTGATCACAGGATCAATCATCGCATGTAGTTTTTAAAAATTAATGATTTGGTTAGATTAGCAAAGTTTGCAATACACACACATTGTTACTTAATATAACTCACTTAAAAAAAAGTCAAAATGAAAACTACTCCTGGAATGGCAGTATGGAATGTAAAATATTAATTCTATAAAATCTCTCACTATCTGTGCAATTCATGTACCTTCTCTTTGTGGACTCAGTCTGCCTGAAAAACCTTTAAGGTATACCTAGGTAAATAAGGACTTGCTAAAATATAGTAACATGAGAATAAAATCAAACAAATGTGGTTTAATCACACAAATTTGCCCCAAGTCTCTATGGATACTAAATTTAGTTAGTAATGCTATAAGGCAGAGATGAAAACATACCATGTAGTCAGTGAAGAGGCAATATGTATCACAAGCCAAAATTCCCCTCGCCTGTCTGACCATTGACCTAAAATTAGAGTTAGCATATTAATTATGGAACATCAAATAATGAGTTGCAGCTGTGAATGGATCATATAAAACCTGGTTTCATGGACCAAATGATCATATTACTTCACATATAATCCACAAAATGATTTGGATCCAAAGAAACCAAGAAGAGCTGTCTGTACAAAGGCTCCTCCATTATTTGTTTTTTAGTATCGATCATCCACCCTAAAGATAATACTTAATTTCCCGAGTTAAGCAGGATCAATTAGTTTTTGGCAGTGGTTTGCTCTCCAAGCTTGTTTCAATTTAGTTTCTGAACGTTTCGTTACCAGACTAGGTAACATCATCTATCACAGTGATGGCGAAACTTTTAGAGACCGAGTGCCCAAACTGCAACCCAAACCCCACTTATTTATCACAAAGTGCCAACACAGCAATCTAACCTGAATAATGAGATTTTACTACCTAAAATAATGATAGACAAAGTTCAGCTAATTGTTCTAAGAAAAACATGATAAATGCACTTTTATTCCCCTTCGTTTTTTTCCTGCTTTTGAAATATTAGGTTTAGCAACAATAAAAAAGAAACACTTTTCTAATATCATTTCTCTCTTTCCTTCCCTCTCTCTCTCTCTTTCCCTCTCTCTCTTTCCCCCCTCCCTTTCTCTCTCTCTTCCTCCCTCCCTCTTTCCCCCCGTGGGACAAATGTGATGGAGTTGGGCTGGGACAACAGCTTGCGTGCCCACAGAGAGGGCTCTGAGTGCCACCTCTGGCACCCGTGCCATATGTCTGCCACCACTGATCTATCATCTTTGATGATGTTATGTAGTCTGGTAACAAAACATTCAGAAACTAAATTGAAACAAGCTTGGAGAGCAAACCACTGCCAAAATCTAAAATCTGCACAAGTATTTTCTATTATTTCAAGGATCAATTAGTATTTGAAGGGTTACCTGGGAATTCCAGAATGGTTGGCTTTGTGGAGAATCTGCAAAGTCATGCCTGAAGAAGGCAATGACAAATCACATCTGTACTATTGCAAAGAAAATTGAGTGCCTACACTTAGAGTTGCATCCAATGTGGCATTAAAAGGCTACTCTCTAATATACATACCAAGGATCAGTGGGAGTCACATAGTATACAGGCTAAACAACTCTTCCACCTCAGTAAAGCAATTGAAGCTCAGAATGTCTGAACAGTCGTTTCTCTCATACTAGAAAGAAATGATAGCTTATTCTAACATAAAAAGAACTCGGCAATAAAATAATCAAAGGTAGACAAATGGAAGGATGAGCATGCAGATGTGAATGCATAGCTCGTATTCTATTCCATTTCAAGGGATAGTTTTATCATTTGCTTTGGTCTCTGTTCTGGGCTGTTTACAACAATCAGCACAGAATGCATTTCTTTCAGTTTTCTGAAAACCAAGCATTTGCAGTAATGTGCTAAAGCTCTGGAGAAGAGCTAGACTAAATCTATCAAAAATTCCAGATTTTATTTGCTGTCTTCTGAGAGATCATAACTACACAGAGAGAAAAAGCTGGAATAGACTAGTAAAATTAAAGCTATAAAAATTATTGGACAGTTTTTTTTTTACTTTTATACCTCCACAGAATCCATAGTTCACTTTTGACATTTCCAATTTGTTTTATTTTATTTTGTAGTGCTATTAGTTTCAAAAGGTCTTAAGCAACTAACACAAAGAGTCGCTACTACATTATAGACTGAACTCAAATTCATCCAAATTAACAAGAAAAGAAAAAAACACTTCTTTTCCAAAAGAATAAGTTCCTTCCTTAATGCAAGTATTATGACAGCGGAAAAGAAATGCATAATCAAGCTGTCAAGTTCAAGAGCAAAACACATTTCCACCCCCTGCCCCCCTGATTATTGTAACAAGCAGAAGAAGTTAAACATCTAACTCTTAACTGAATATCTGGGAAGGGCACTGGTTCGTAGAGCACATCCAAACTGCTTTTTGTGAGGCAAGACCAGCAGCCATCAGTTATCAGTCAATTGTACTAGAATGAATAACCCAGTATCCTCCAGATGCTGTGGGCTATAGCTCCATAGTCCTTTATCCTTGACATAGCCAATGGGAAAGACAAATGGGAAAGTTTCCCTTCAGTCCTGGTGATTTCATGAACACGGCGACAATTTGGAAGCAGTTTGCCTTCTGTATTTTTACCCCAAGTTCCCAGTCCAGCCCACAGCCAAAATATTCTCTAGCCCTGGCCCTGCTCTGCTTTCAGCATCAGCCAAAGTTGGTTAGTTGTGCCAGGCTAATTAAGCTGAAATTCAAAATATCTGGATGGCATGACATTGCTTGTCCCCTATCTACACAAATCAGGCTATCAAAACATGTGTTGCAGACTCTTCCAAGTGACTGAACTCTCACAAAGCAAGGGAAAATAAAAGACATGAAGCATAAATCATGAAGGCGGCATTTCTCCCTTTTTCACTCTCCATGTCAACATCAAGCAAAAGAGGAAGATTGGGAGTGGAAAATGAGTTGATAGTACATAATCAATAAATCAATCAGCAAAAGGAAATTGACAATCAAGAATTGAAACCTTATCTATTATCAGTGTCAGAGAGGCTCACAGAAATAACATTTATTTGTACTGATTCAACTATAATCTGAATGTGCAACTGTTTTACAACAAATACGTAATAATACGTATGTTCCTCCTTGAGTTTTGGGAGGGGAAGCAGGATACAAATCTACAAATCAACGGCAGTGGTTCCAATGGGCATTTTCTACTTGATACAAATGTATTCAAGCTGAGAAATAAATTTTACCTATGGAATAAACATGTTAAGTTCCTTCCCTGTTTGTGTGTTTGGCCTCAGTAAATATCAGCTTTTTCTCTTAAACTGTTGGGCTTTTTCCATTGCTAATCTGAAATAGAATGCATAAAAGAATAAAAGAATGCATCCATTCTTGAATGAGTAGAAAACGATGCCACCATGAAATCAGTATCATCCTTGCTAAGCTCTGTCTGGTCTCTATTCCACATCACTTCTATTACATGTCTTTTCTCCAAGGAACAGTCTTTACTTGCCTTGAGTCCAACATTGGATGGTATAAAAATAAAAGGAAAACTAACATTTTGACAACAGTTTAGTTTATGAAACGTAACTTTTTCCCCATGGTAGAGAAAGTCCTAAGGGCAACAGTGAGAGGTCTCAACAGAAAAAATGTATACATTGGCAGGATATGTCTGTCCCAAAGTTAGGTAGAAGTGGGGACTTGTCAGAGTACAGTTCATAAATACCAAGACAGTATGAAAGGGAAGTTTATTTGTTTGTTTGGAGATTTTTGGTCCCCCGCTTCATCTTTCAAAATATTTTTGACCATCTGTAAACCACTTGGTTTGCTTTGTTGCCAGTAACTTTGAGACCCAACAGTAGAATCTCATATACACCACAGGTTTTAAGGAAGAGGGCAAATCCAATGCATTTCCCTCTTACATTGTCTCAGAGACACAATTTTGGTCAAGTGAAGATGGGATAGTGCACCCACAAGAATTTAGCAGGAGAAGGAGGAAAAAATAAAGGCTGACTAAATGTTAACAGAAGAAAACCTCATATAAGGGGAAACAGAGAAAGTGTCTAATTGGGTAGATTTCAATGTAACAAAATTATTTAGGAAATAATTTCAATGAGATGGCTCTTTAGTTTGCAAAGGCGAATCTATTAGTGTTGTGAAGTCATCTTGCCTTAAAAATATTCCAGACAGCAAGCTGCTCTTTCAAGACGTTCCGATCAGCATCTTTTCTTAGCTTCAAGCAGGAGCACGTAGAGGCCACAAGGCAATTCTCCCAAACCATTCCTTTATTGTAGAGAAAAAGGTTTTCTATATTTAAAATCAGGCAGATGTTGAATAAGAGGTTGGAAAGAATGGGATTTACCATTTCCCTTCAGTCTCAGATTTAAATTGGTATTTGTAGGAAACAGGATTTTCTAGGTAACAAATTAACAGAGAAACAACATCTGTTCCAAGGCTAGTTTGGTCTTTAGAGAAATAGGGAAAATTTACCTATGAAATGTGCTAAATTTAATTTATTCTATGCTTCTGGTACATAATATTTATGTATTGTGTCTCTGGTATTTATGTTCTCTGTACATGCTCCGTAAATTGTGGTTTTTTATGCATCTTGGAACCTCTTTAGCAAAGTTCCTTTAGGGCAATCAATAACATAATGTATCTGCTCAGAGGCTCAGATTTCTGATCTAAAAAAATAATACTTTTTACTTCCCTTGACACTGAAAGGATACTTAAAGCTAAAAAGGAACTACATTTTTCCTCTTTTCTTTTTAATAAATTTTGATTCTGTTTTATTTTGTAAGATTGATCTGGCTCTCAAAGGAGATGGAGCTGATTTCTCTAGCCACATACGTTCATGCCCAAGATTCAGGGAGTAGAATTTATTTCATATTTGCCATGAGGGAAAAAGGGAAGGAAAGGAAAGGAAAGGAAAGGAAGGGAAGGGAAGGGAAAGGAAAGGAAAGGAAAGGAAAGGTACCTAGATTATTCCCATGGAAATGTGAAACATTAATAATAATAATAATAATAATACTTTCATATCATGAATATAGTGAGAAACATTTCATTTGTGAATCACTCTGTATCAACCAGTAGTCAAGCTTTGTGATCCTTAGTAGAATAGCTGCCTTTGAGTTGTGGTGATTATGGTCCTTTGGTGGAGAATGAAAGCTAGCTAAGTATACTGTACAAACTCTGATGAAGAGATTTAAATAATATTCTCCTTCCTTTTTCATAGGACCTCCATCTGTCTCTAAAATGGCTCTTCAGAGTTATTTCAGCTGCTGGAATGGAACAGTGATCAAGTTGAGACGGGTGTGTGACTTCATCAAAGATTGTGCAGATGGAGAAGATGAAGGACAGATATGCAGTAAGTCAAATCAGCTCTAAAATTTCAGAACACTGCCTTGCTCTACAGCAATGAAAACTATCACAGTTCTACAAAGGAACCTGAATTGGTTCTTTGAACTCAATGCTAAATATGCATGGGAGGGGAGAGAGAGACAGTCTCCCAACAAATAAACAGAATTTAAAAAAAATTGACCAAAGAAGGAAACTGCAAATGCTGCACCCAGCTTGATCACCATAGAACACAGAAATTGTAAGGAACTTAAGATCTCTAGTATAGGTTTTCGCTGTTCTTCCAGATTAGATGACTAAAACATCTAATCTCTAGTCAGGAGGAGGATACCAAGGAGGAGCCCACCAAGATGGGGAAGCCCATATACTAAATAATATACAGAACACTTTTTTGTTGTCACTAAGTCATGTCTAACTCTTTGTGACCACATGGACCATAGCATGCCAGTCCCCCCTTCCATCCTCCACTGTTTCCCTGAGTCTGCCCAAACTCATGCCCACCATGCCAATGACACTATCTAACCATCTCATTCTCTACCATCTTCTTCTCCTTTTGTCTTCAATCTTTCTTAACAGGATCTTTTCCGGTGAGTCCTCTCTTCTCATTTGGTGGCCAAAGTATTTGAGCTTCAGCTTCAGTAGACAGTTAAGGTCTATTTAATAGACTTTAAATAGGAGAAGGCAATTGAGCCAAACCTGAAGACAGGGATAGGGTAGAACATACAAAGCAGTCCACTTCCATTGTGTTCATTAAAAAGCATAGGAAAGGAATACAGGCATCAGGATAATTTGGGTTTAAAATATTGTTAAGTAACAAAATATGCCTGAAGGCTTAAAATGAAACCAACATGGAATTTATAAAGCTTAAATTCATAAAGTAACAACAGGAGAAGGAAAAAAAGGCAGGAAGGATAAGCAGACATCAGTTATTACATAAATCCTGAATTATGTCTCTGAAGCAGAGTGAATCATGATGATTTAGTTTCTTCCTATATGTGGGAGGCAGAAGTGTGTGAAATAAGATTAGAGAATGACTTTTCTCCACACATCCTCTTGTTGAAAAAGGAAATTAGTTGCATGCATTTTAGATGAAACATGAGCGAGTAACTGCAATGTCTTGAGAATTCTATTGAAGGGGGGGTTGTGATGAGAAGGGGCCAGTTTATTTGAAATGTGCTGGTAGGTGTGATTCAGCCCAAATTACCCACAAAGGAAACAGTAGGAGATTATTTTTATAATGTTACAGCACTCTTCTTTCATAAACTACTAAATAGCTGTCTATAAATTGAGAGGTTACCTGCACAGTCATTTCTGAATGACTAGGCATGCTGAATATATTCTTTCTCCCTATAGAAATGTCACTTTGACTTACTAGATAGCCCCATTTCATACCAAAGCAGTGTTCCAACAGTGCAAAAGATAGGTCTTGTGTGTTAACAGCTAAGGGAGGCGGTTTACTCCATTTTAATATATTTTATTGAGGGAAACTAATCAACATATACGAATACATACAACAGCATTAAAAAGTCAACAGAACCTCAAAACTAATAAACACAATACAAAAAGGAAGAAGGTATAGAAATTATATTATGAACAGGGCAACCTATTTCTGTTACTATGAAGTTAATATTAATATATGGTTAGTAGGTTTTAATTTTATTTGTTCTTGGTTTTGTATTGTTGGAGTATTCTAGTCAACTTGATCATACTTTCAAATAGAAATAAGGGGTGTAAATATTCATATTAATAGAATGATGTACAATAAAGCTATAATGATGTTGGAAAATTTGATTCCCGTCTATTGTTTTTCAATCTTTCAATTTTTCAAAAAAGAGATAATTACATCTTGGTATGCATAGAAGTTGAGATTAGGTGTTTGCAATTATTTTACAATGGCAAGCATGCACATAGTATCTACATTGTCATTGGGAGTTGGGCGGCATACAAATTAATAATAATAATAATAACTTGAATTATTAAGTTTGTACTAGTCTTAGACTGTGTATCTAACTACAGATTATCCACACATAATAAGTATACAGAGGGGTATCCCAAGTCTCTGTCTTAGACCCAGTATTTTTCAATATATTCATCAGTGATTTAGATGAGGGGATAGAAGCAGAACTCATCAGATTTGTAGGCAACACCAAGCTGGCAGGAATAGCCAACACTCCCGAAGTTAGACTTAAGATACAGAAGGATCTTGACAGACTAGAACACTGGGTCCTATCTAACAAAATGAAATTCAGTGATGAGAACAGTAAGATTCTACATTTAGGCAAGAAAAAACAAATGCATATGTATGGAATAGGTAGTACAATGATGGCAAACCTTTTTGGCACCGAGTACCAAAAAGGTCATGCAGAAACATCGCATGCGTATGCACGCTCTTGTCAGGGCTGCGCTCTGGACAAGCCAAACCTCTGGGTTCTAGCATGCATGCATGCCCAATGATCAGCTGGCCGGCATGGATGCTCACAGCTTGCGAAGGACAGCTGATCATCGTGAATGCATGCGTGCCAGAAACCCAAAGACAAACAGGCAAGGCTGCGCATGCCACTTTGGCCATGTATGCCATAGGTTCGCCATCACGGAGGTAGTACCTT
>JANHFT010003451.1:104428-115884 GCA_032467955.1 Pseudoxenodon macrops
CTCTTGTATTGTTGTGGTTGAAGCTGAAGTATTCATTGACAGGAAGGACATTGTAGCAGATGATTTTATGTACTACGTTTAGGTCGGACTGGAGTCAACGAAGTTCTAAATTGTCTAAGCCCAAAATTTCAAGCCTGGTGGTAAAAGGTATTTTGTTTCGAGTATAGAAGTGAAGGACCTTTCTTGTGAAATATCTCTGGACTCATTCGATTGTATTAATGTCCGATATGTAGTTCAGGTTCCAGACAGATGAGCTGAATTGGTCTAACAAAAGTTTTGTACGACTTTGTTGGCAGTCCAATATTATTGGAGAAGAAGCTATGGAAGATTAGGTTAACAACTCTTAATGCTTTTTTGCCAATGCTGTTATAGTGAGCTCTGGGACTTAGATCATTTGAGATGGGTACTCCAAGGTCTTTGACAGAGTGAGGGTCGTCTACTCATTTATTTGTAGACCGTAGATTGAGTTTAAATTATTGCAGAAGATGAGATCAAGGCAGTTGTTGAATCTAGTGTTGTTTGTTACTAGTTGGTCCAATCCCAGATTGGTAATGGGATTATACATGGTTATATGCCAATTTGTATTGCCAATCCAAACTTCTTCATCAGTTCATGTGGTAACCTTAGAAAAAGAACTATTTTTAGGCGGCACCCTTATATATACTGTAAATTGAAATATGAAAATAATCCTGATCCTATTTTATACAGTTCCCATAAGGTCATGATTCGTTTCCTTTAATCCCCAGTAATTGTGGGAGTGCATCTTTCATCTTCCTCAGCCAGCATGGCCAAAATGCCAATATTCAAGAATGATAGGAATTGTCAACCAGCACTACCTGTAAGAATTGCTTTGATAATGCTTGATGCCTAGTCTCAACCTAGGTAGAGAGTGGGTGAAAATGTTTGTGTAGGTTTATTATTTGTTTATCTATTTTTGTGCTGCCACAATTGTGAAATATGCTTTTCATCTTTAGGAAAATTATTGTACACTAGACCACCCATATATTTCAGAAATATTCAGACTGACCATGGGTGGCCAAAGGTTCAGTGGTAGAAGATGTGACTTCTAACTTTCTGCTGACTTCCTCATTGAGTTTCCTGGTGGGAAGCTGGCAGTGAGTGTCAGAAACCCTCCCTCCCTCTTCTTTTCTTCTTTCTTTCTTTCCTTCTTTCCTCCCTCTTCCTTCCTCTATCCTCTTTCCTCCCTTCCCTTCCTAGCCAGTAGGTAAGAGACAGCTGTTGGGTGGAAGTTGGACTGTGGGAGTGTGGGCAAGTGACTAGTGTGTGTGAGTTCAGAGAGGCTGGTGGAGGATGCACCGTTTCTCCATTGACATCTCCCTTCTCCACTGACATCTCCCTTCAAGCTTACCACAAGCAAAGGAAGTAGGAAGGTGGCAAGGAATGGTGGGCAATTGTATCATTTCCTTCTGAGTTTCCCATTGACTTGTGGGAAGCTCTCAGGGTATATTAAAATAAGGATCACTTTACTATAGTTCACTGTTATATGACAGCAGCAGAGAAGAGCGGCAGCAAAGTGGTGCTGAAGTGGCAAACAATTTTCCCAATTTCATTTCTCTTTGAGTAACGGGCCCCAGCATTCTGTAAGTTAGCCCATTTGAGGTACATCTGTTGATAGAGTTTTGCAGCATTTTCCCCAATTGAAATTTACAAAGTTTTGGACACAAGAGTTTCAGTAGTTCATGCAGAGAAAGAGGTTCTTTTTGTTGCAAGAACCAAAGAGAAAAACCAGAGTTTTGAAAAGCAAATACTGAATATACTTTCTACTTTGTTCTTAGGAATTATTGATTGGTTCTCTGTCTCTTGCCATTCTTCCCCATGCAGAAAACCTTCCTACTGGTTTCTATTGCTCTTTTGAGGATGGAGAGTGTGGCTGGACTCAAAGCTCATCATCTTCACCAAAGGCCCAACTGTGGCATATTGGGAATCCAGAATATCACCACTTTTGTTCACTGAAAGGTAGATTACAGTAATGTTATACAGCTGGGTAAACTAAGAGGTATGTCAAAGGAATTAGGATGCGATGGGAATCCTTCGTTTTTCCAGCCATTATCATTTACTTTGATAGTTGGGGTTTTGTTTTTTTTGTTCTTTTTGCAACAAGAAGAATATTTTGTGAGAAACCAGAAAATATTTTTCTGATACAGCATTAGTAAGTAGAGTCCATATGCAACAGAAATGTATGATTTTTATTTAAAAAAAATTGGACTCATAGAAAATCCTCTTGTTTGAACCAACTCTTAACTTGATTATTAATGACATACATCAGCAGAAGCAATGCCTTATCAATTTGATTGCTAAACCTAACCAGGCTTGTCCCTGGTCAGTATTTGGAGAAGGCATTAGTTGGGAATTCCAGGACTATTCCAGATTGGGAACTCTAAATAACTCTAAATAAATAAAGAACTAAGATGAAAGTGAGCCATTTGTGTAACCTGCAAAGAAAACTGAATACAGTAGATGCGGTCTTCAAAAATTGAGTTCAAAAGTGTCACTGCAGGTAGTCCTCAACTTATGACTGATCATATAGCAACTATTCAAAGTTACAACAGACATCCCCAAAAGCTACTTACAGCCCAGTTTCAACGTTATGGCTGCTGCAGCACCCCTGCAGTCATTTGCCCTTATGATCTAGCTCTCCCACCCAGTCACTCAGGTACCCAAGGGAGTCTCAAACCAACTCCATTACAATTTTAACTCAAGGTCTATCTGTATTTTTTTTTAAACTAGTCAATGATATTAAATAACTGGAGGAGAAAAAGATTGTTTGTTTACAACATTCAATAACTGAGAGCATTGAATTTAGTGCTTTCTCCCAACCAGGCACTCTCCAGATATGCTAGACTACTACCCTTATCATAATCCACTCCACCAAGTAATTGAAGTTTAACAAATCTTGAGTCTGCCCGGTTGAGAATGAATGCTTTATAAATATATGAATGACCCTTGGCTTCTTCTAGCTTTGATGAGATAGCATTTGTTCCTCATTTATAGTAGAAATAGTTCATTTTATGATTCATTCAGAATCATAAACAATAGGTGTCTTTTGATACAAATCACAAGGCTATACATTGTATGTGATTGAAAGAGAGATCTTGGGAAATAAATGAAATTGCATTATTATATCTAAAGAATGTTGAAAACATCTAGCATAATATAAGACCACCCGTGAGTTGCATGTGCAGTTTCACACGAAGGGTTATTCCACAGCTCTTGCAACACAGAGACCCTAGCAGATTGTGTTGCTATACAAATGTTCCATGAAAACATTAACGAATTTCATCTTTTGTCTCTTTTTCTCTGCAGAATGTGCCCTTTTGCTTAACACCAGTGAGAGTCCCGTTGCAGAGACAGTTATGGTGACTAGTGCTGTATTTCCAGCTCCAATGAAGAATTCTCCCTGTGAGGCAAGTATGTTTAGATAAGGTTTTTTTTTAAGATGCAAAAAATGTCCCTTGTAATTTTATGAATATCTATGCCATCCTTTATTTTGAAAACCATTGAATATAATTGAAAAAACTCATGCCCAGAATCATAAGGAAGCCAAGACCTTTGTCCATAGGCATACTAGTTTTTGCCCATGCTGTGATTTTATAACACATTTGTAGACATACAATCTTGGATCAATCATGGTGCTCTGATATATACTCATAAAGTTATTCATATGTGTGCATGGATATATGTCATTGTTGTATGAGTTAGTGTTTTTTTACGAGTATAACTCTTAGCATTTATTGCTCTCATTCAGTATAATGATAGCTGCCAGCTTAGATGCTCACTTTAAACTTGAACTAGATAAATTGATAGAGGATGTCCAAAAGATGCTCTTTTAAGAGGCAACTGGACTTTCAGCTCCGGAACTGAAGAAGCTTCTTAGACGAGAAGTGAAACGTCTTCAAAGAAAAACCATAAAGTTCAGTTGCATCTTGAAAAAGCACCTTTGGGACAACCATGACCTGGATGACTGAAAATCTCCATAGGCATTGATAGAGGATGGGGCTATCACTAATAGTTGAACTCGATTGCTGTAGTGGTTCCTAATCACAACATCTATTCCTTAGGTATAAGGTGCTAAGCAGTGGTGGGTTTCAATTTTTTTTACTATTGGTTCTGTGGGCGTGGTGGGCGTGGGCATGGTGTGGCTTGGTAGGCGTGGCTTGGCAGGCGTGGCAGAGGAAGGATACTGTAAAATCTCCATTGCCTCCCCACTCCAGGGAAAGGTTACTGCAAAATCTCCATTTCCTCCCAATCAGCTGGGACTTGGGAGGCAGAGAATAGAAAAAAACATACCTAAACAGAATTTACCAGTTCTCTGAACTACTCAAAATTTCTGCTACTGGTTCTCCAGAACTGGTCAAAACCTGCTGAAACCCACCTCTGGTGCTATGGATCAACAGCAAAAGACTCTCCTCTTTGAGTTTCCTCAATGCCTCTGTTGACTATGGTATGGCACATAATTCCAGACTGGAGCAGTGAATATCAATCAAAGCAATTTTAAGTCATGTAGATTTCAATTCTAAGAATTTCCCTGCCAGCAAACTGGCGAGCAAGGTTGATAAACACTGGACTAGAGGGTGAGCATTGATAAATCCCTGATAAATCCCACAATTTTCGTTATCATCTTAGTATCAGAAATCAACCACTAATTGAAGAAGGTACCCCTCACAGTAGTAGGAATGTTGCTGGTCATAAAAACTTGTTTTGAAATGGGAAATTGTCTGTCTGTCTGTCATATTTGTATAACTATGTGAAACTGAGTTTAAATTAGAGAGATTTGTAAGCTAACAGTTTTATAGCCAAACCAGCAATAATGAGTTAAATCTTTAGTTTTCCCTTTCATCCTCAGCTGTGGTGGTTTTCTCAAATTATAAAACTTTTTCCTTTATTGTCTGACTGTATTGGTGCCCAGCTTCTTTCAGATAATGAGATACTTACTACCGCCATCCAATTGACATGTTGACACAAATACTCTCGCTTGTTTCCCTGTTGTGCCTTGCCTTTATCCTTTTTCTTTTTAAGAGTCTCTCTTTTTCTTTCCCCCAGCTGAGGTTCTAAATATTTAAAAACTTCATTTTGTCACACCCCAGCAAGTATGACTGTTTCTCATAATTTGCCTGCTGTCAATAGCTGGATGAATCATTTCCCAAGATGTCTTTTAATATGTTCATAAACAAGGTGAATAATTAAATTTTCATTTAAAAGGAGATCAAGGGAAAAAAGGAGATCTACTACTGTTTTACCTCTTTAAATTTTCCATGATGCTATTGAAAATGTGCTCATACAGAGGCAGCATTGCAGCTGTACTAAAGATTCAACAGGAGAGAGAGAGAGAGAGAGAGAGAGGGACGGAGGGAGGGAGAGGGAGAGAGAGAGAGAGAGGAGAGAGATTGTGCCAGCTTCTTCATTCCGAACAGGTTCTTGCTTGCAGCTTCATATACCTTTTTATTTGAGCAGCCAATGTGACTGGAATAATTCAGTAGCATTATTGAGCCTATTGCAAGGAGAGAATCAAGTCTTTGACCCTTAATCATTCCTGAGGAGGGATACAAGTGATCAAGTTTTTTACAGAATAATACAGTAGTTGTGACTGTGAAATTATAATTTTGCTTCTCCAGATATCCTTTTTTGCTATCCTTCCTTTTTTCCTGCCTTAAATTCAAGCTGATTTCTATTCCTCTGCATACAAGTGTTGTTGTTTTTAATCACTGACTGTTTAAATGAGCTTTTCAAAATCAGGGCATATTTTTGAACAACTGGAATTTTCCTGAACCTGGTATCCCATTAAGAAAAATACATTTTATTGTTAAATCTATTTATCTTTCTCATGAAAAAAATCAAAAGGAAAAACTTACGTCCTTATTCTGCATCTGCAAAAGGCGCTCTTTGAGCTCTCAGAAAATCTGTTTCTGTACATTTCCAGGAATATATGGTGGGACCATTTTAAAGTATTGTTTCAAACTGGATAACACCATAAGAAAAGATAACATACTAATCAGAAATCTCTGCAGATAGCATTTGCTTCTTCTTTTTTAATAAAGTTTTTATTCAGACAAAACTTTTAAAAACAGTTTTGGTTATTTCATTTACATCTTATTTACACAACAACAACTACTGTTTTGCTTCTCTTACGTCATTACTCTGATCTTATGTACATGACCCTTATCCTTAAGAAGCATTTGCATTTGCTTCTTATGTGGATCCTATCAAATCAACACATTTGAGATGGGAAAAGGAACATTGTCATAAATTGTCTCCCAAGAAAGCATTTTAAGACCAGCACTCTTTATACTTTACATAAATGACCTTTACAATCATATTATAAGCAACTGTGTTCTCTTTGCTGATGATGTAAAGCTATTTAACACCACCAACAATGCTAATACCCTTCAAAAAGACCTGGACTATGTGTCAGAATGATCAAACAATTGGTAATCAAATCTCAAATCTCAATCAAGAAATGCTCTGTCTTACACATTGGCAGAAAAAATCAGAATACAAAATACAAGCTGAATGGACATGACATTGTAGATGACCCTCACTCTATCAAGGACCTTGGAGTACTCATCTCTAATGATCTAAGTGTCAGAGCCACTTTTAACAACATTGCCAAAAAGGCATTAAGAGTTGTTAACCTAATCTTCTTGCATAGCTTCTTCTCTGGTAATATTGTACTGCTAACCAGAGCATATAAAACATTTGCTAGGCCAATTCTCGAATACAACTCATCTATCTGGAACCCACACTGCATATCGGATATTAGCACAATTGTGCAAGTCCAGAGATATTTCACGAGAAAAGTCCTCCACTCCTCTGCTCGCAACAGAATACCTTATGCCACCAGACTTGAAATCTTGGGCTTCGGCAACTTAGAATTACGCCTCCTTCAGTCTGACCTAAGCGTAGTTCATAAAATTACCTGCTACAATGTCCTACCTGTCAATGACTACTTCAGCTTCAACCACAATAATAAACAAGCACACAATAGATACAAACTTAAGGTAAACCACTCCAAACTTGATTGCCGAAAATACGACTTCAGTAACTGAGTGGTCAATGTGTGGAATGCACTACCTGACTCTGGTTTCTTCCCCAAACCCCCAAAACTTTAACCTTAGATTGTCTACTGCTGACCTCAGCCCATTCCTAAGAAGTCTGAAAGGGGCGTGCATAAGCACACCAATGTGCCTACTGTCCCTGTCCTAATGTTCCCTTTTATTCGTATCCATTTCATGTATTCATAATGTTTCTATTTATATCTGTTACCTAATACATGCTTGACAAATTAAATAAATAAGTACATAAGTAAATAAATAAGTAAATAAATAAGTAAATAAGTAGATAAATAAATAAGTAAATAAACAAACAAATAAATATAAATTCTAATTTTGGATGATAAGTGTAAAATGAGATCTGATACTTCTATCCATAGAATAGAACACAAAGAAGGTCACCTTTTGCTAGGGAAAACTGTTTATATAGAGTAGCTCTACATCTGTCTAGAAACTCAGGTGGGGGCTTGTTTTGAATTCTAAACAGCTGTCCCAATCTTGCATGGAGAGTTCCAATACTATTCTCATTATAGAAGTGTTCTGAGCTTCAAATGACTACATTTTGAGTTCAAAATACTTAAGAGTTGGTCAGAACAATCTTGTAAAATTGGAACAACCTATTTTAAACTAGATTTTTTTCTAAGCTTGAAATATTTAGCATACTCCTATATAAAAAGAGACTGAAAATCTTAAACCTAGCTGGATTAGTTTATTCTAAGCCATTTTGGACATTAGAGATGAATGCCTACACTCAGTTCCATGCTCTGTTTATCTAGTTCTTGCAAACATCTAGGAACTGAATCCTGAATGAGTTAAAGTTTCCAAGACATTTTTAATAGGCAACTCTGTGAAAGGATTAGAATGCACAAAATGGTCTAAGATCTCCCCTCTCTGGATATGAGCATTGCTAATAAAAGCATCTTTGACAACTGATATCTGTGAAGTGTTCATAGATGGCACTATGTGCCATCTATGATCACTTGATACATTGTAGCATCAAGCAGCACATTTTGTCTTCCTGGATGCAATCACATTCAACAAGAATTTCACTTTTCCATCCATGTCAGTAAACATCCTAACTACTCCTCTTAATCTGAATTAAATTACCATATTTTTAGGAGTATAAAACACTTCAAAGTATAAGTATAACACGCACTTAAACATGTTTTTTTTTGCCTCTGCCTCCCAGCAGATAGCAAACAGTACAGATGATATACAATGTGTGCTGTGTATTTCTGTGCATGTGTGCCTGACCCAAAGAATTGGACAAATGTACATTATGGCAACTACAACAGGACACTGTTACATTTCAGACTATACTGTACTTGTATAGATCCTGTTAAAATTGATGTAGCTTTCTGGAAGTATACATTATTCTCTGCTATTTAAAAGAAGATACAATAGCACTGGGCCTCTTCAGATCAAGCATTTATTTTAAAAAGTTTATTTTGTTAAGTTGTCTAGAACAATAATAAAGCAGTCTTTACAAAATAAGTCTGATAATTTGAACATTTTATAGGCATTTATAGTTATTGACTTACCTCTTGCAATAAACAAGCCGGATTAGCACAAGAAAATAAAAACCTCTATCTCCTGGCAATTTGCCTCCTTGCAGTTTAGTTTCACTTTCAGTTTTAGCTCATGCTGCCTGGCTGCAACCTAAATCAGCTGAGGTTCGGGAAGCCGATAATCAGTTGCTTGTGCTAATCAGGCTCTGGCTGTTTGCTGCAATCAGGTAAATTGCTGGAAGGCAGAGGCCAAAGGGTGGGGGTCAGAGGTGGGTTCCTAACGGCTCTATCCAGTTCTATAGAACCATTAGTAACTCTGCAATGATGTCATGGAGCCAGTTCCATCGGTGTCTCCATGGCATTTTGCTTCTGCACATGCGCAGAAAATAGTTTTTGATTGCTTTGTGCACGCATGCTTCACATGTGCACACGCAGCATGACCCTGAGTGAACCGGCAGCGAAGATATCCACAACCCACCCCTGGTGGGGGTCGCTGTGTGGGGCTACCTTCAGTGTATAAGGCGCACCCAAGTTTCCACCCTCTTTTGGGGGGGGGAAGTGTGTGTTATACTCCAAACAATACGTAACTAATCCCATACCACTGATTTGTAGACACACAACATGATTTGGGGCCCATTGAACAAAAGAATGACCTCTACAAAATTTATTTTTCTATATTCAGAGGGAATCCAAAAGAAATGAATAGGAAAAAATAAAAAATACCCCAATAGAAGCATTTGTAACTATATGCTGTAGTTCATCTACATATGTTGAGAATACAAGTAATCCTCAACTTACAACAATTCATTTAGTGAAAAAAGTGACATGACATGACCAGTTTTCACACTTATGACTACTGCAGCATCCCCATGGCCACTTAATTTACATTTGGATGCTTGACCTGTTCATATTTATGATAGTTGCAGTGATAGTATTTTGCGACATTATGACAAGCAAAATTAATGGGGAATTCAGATTCACTTAACGACCATGTTATTTAAAATTAACTGCAGTGATTCACTCAACAAATATGACAAGAAAAGTCGTAAAATGGGCCAAAACTGACTTAACAAATTTCTCAGCAACATAAATTCTGGGCTCAATTGTAGTTGTAAGTTGAGGGAATATCTGTAATATGAGCAGAAGAAGAGGGGTAACAGCTTGCCCCCCTATCTCTTTTATTATTTTATAACCGGTCTTTGCCATCTCTGTGCATGAAGATAGGCCTTGAATAACAAGGAGACTTCTCCTGCCAGAGGGCTAGAGTATAGTGTAAAGAAGGTCCCAGAAGGAAACAGATAAGCAAGAGTGTTTCTCATCTGGTTGAATGTGCTGAGGCTTTCTGAACAGGGTGAAAGTTGAGTAAGTTCAAACTTCCACTGAGTTCCAATTTCCTAACTGCAGAATTTGATCACATGAAGCAAATTATCATCAGAAACAGTGCGTTGCATAATTAATACTAAGTCAAAGAAAATTGTTCTTGTGTTTAATCAACCACCAGAAGATCAAAACTGGTGTTACAGCAGAAAATCAGGCTACAGAACAGTTGATTTTCAGACAGGTTCTACAGAATTGTAACTCATTCTTTTCAAAAACTGACCCAATGGATTGATAAGGCATTTTCAAACAACTGACCAGAAGCATTTCTTTCTTTCTTGGAAATGATGCTTTGGAAATATGCATTGAAATTTATAAGGAAGCATCACATCTCTAGGTACATGGGTAGATAAATAATTTTACCCAATCATCTGAGAACATTTCCAAAATAGCTCAATAGCAAGAGCGCTTAGACTTATCGTCTATACCATTTTACAGTGCTTTACAGCCCTCTCTAAGTGGTTTATAGAGTCAGCATATTGCCCCCAACAATTTGGCTCCTCATTTTACCTACCTTGGAAGGATAGAAGGCTGAGTCAATCTTGAGACTGGTGAGATTTGAACTGCCAAATTACAGATAGTCAGCAGTCAGCAGAAGTAGCCTGCAGTACTGTACTCTAACCACTGTGCCACCGCAGTTTATCAAGCATCAACAGAAATAATATCTGGGATTATAATGTATTCTGGAGGCTTAAAGTGCACAACATGCATTACCTTATAAATAAGTAACAGTTATAAGAGGTGACTAGTATTATTAAGATCTATTGGAGGTGAGAACTCAAAGAATGGCTAATTTAAGTCCACTTAGAAGTTGTAATTAAGATACCTGTAGAAAGAAAGAATTTTCTAGGTAATTCACCATTTAATCTTTTTGAATCACAACATTTCTAAGATGAAAGTATATAATAATATTTCCAGTTGACTGGTATATTCTTACATTTTTACTAGAGAACATATTTTGTTAAACACAGTACAGCTGATTTCTGATGAAACATGTATTACATTACAGTGAAACATTAAATCTAATTTTCCATAACTCAAGCAATTTTTATTATTATAAACATATATGTATAATTTATACATAAGCAACTTGAATCAATTCAAGGTAGGATACAGGCCTCCTGAGTAAAAGTAGGGGAATCCTCCCCAATCCTGCACTTACATGGACAGAATATTGATAGTATGTGTCAAAACACTCCATTTTAAAATATTCCAGATTTATATTAATTTATTAACTAAATAAATATTTACAATGTAGGAGCATAATACTAGATTTATTGTCAATCATGTCTAAGCAAATAAACAATCAATTTCACTGCTTTTAAAATGAAATGAGATGTTGACATGTTACATTTTTGTGTGGTGTAGATAGAGGGTGAGTATTTTGAGGTGCAAATAGTTTTATTTATTTTTCATGACTTCAATACAACTAGAATAGAATAGAATAGAATTCTTTATTGGCCAAGTGTGATTGGACACACAAGGAATTTGTCTTTGGTGCATG